>JAMKQA010018901.1:0-36115 GCA_024699735.1 Posidonia australis
CCCCCCCCCCCCCCCCCCCCCCCCCCCCCCCCCCCCCCCCCCCCCCCCCCCCCCACCCAGTCGCCTCACTCCTTCTGATCCAAGCTCCTTTCGCGATCCACCCCCTTCTTCTTTGGCCGATGTCTCTTCCGCCATTCTTCTGTTGGTAGTTCCAGCACTACTCTGTGGAGCTCCTCTTTGGTCCATTGCTGATGCTCTCCTCTTAGGCTGCATGGTGAGACATCCATGGCAATGAGGGTAGGGTTGCAGATCATAGGCTCTTGACATGGTGCTCTTATGGATTGTCTAGGGTTTCTCGACGATGGTTACTCCGCCCCACTGCTCGGACGTACTGAGATGCTGGATTGACATGCTTTCTGATAGTGACAAAGAGAAGTTGCTGTGCTGGGGGATCTCTGGGTGACTCTTGATGATCAGAGATGTCGAGGTGAGTCAATATCTCCTGTGCACTGTGGTTAGATTTTGGAAACCAGCCCACCACGTGTTTTGGTTTGGTCGTGAGGAATTAACCATCACCCTGGAGGAAACTAGGCAGATTTGTGGCTTGTCAATACTACTGGGATCTCCGGTCTTCATGTGTCAGGACGGGTATGCATCCGCCATTTCCCAGCTAATTGGTTTAAATACTGTAGAATGTGGGAGGCACTTAATCTACGTAGACAACTCCCAACCCATGCTCCGCTTGGATTACTTTGATGAAGTGATCATGAGGCACTCCGTACTGGGCAATGATCTTTCGTTACGCGGCTTCGTCCTTTGTTTTCTTGGGGAGCTCATATTCAGCCATGGTAGGATGACAGTAGCGATCGAGGTGGCCGAGATCGCTTTGGCGGTGGTGAGCAATCTGATTGATTTGTCTCTCGTGATCCTGGCGGAGACTTATCAAGGCTTGGACCGTGCCTTTCACCGGTGTCACCATTTCTACGACTGTGGAGCATTGGTGCAGGTAACTTTCGAATTCTACTGAAATTGGCACATCTGTTTATTGACTCAAGACTCTGACAGGTATGGCTGGCGGCTCACATGGGAGTTAAGGTCTTGCGTCCTCGGAGGCTGGCATTTGAAGCTTATTGCTAGAGCAAGCATGCTCGGACCATTACTGGCGTACGGGAGTTCTATGAGAAGCTGGAGGGACTGTCTAAAGATCAGATAGCTTGGCGGATTGTCCCATCAACCACAGAGCCTTTCAAAGTGTTCTTCAATGGCACAGACATGAGGGTGGCTGTCCTTCCTGGCCTGACTAGAGGAGTGGAGTATCATCCTGTTCGTGTCCTGCGCCAGTTTGGTTTTTGCCAGGACGCCTTTGAACAATCTCTAATGCCTGCCATCTTCTGGCTGTATCCTCAGAATTCTACTGTCATGACTGCTGAACTGGCTCGTCTACTGCGGACTAGTGTTAGCTCAAGTGATCTAACTCTAGTGAGAGGCACAGGCTATTTTGAGGCATATAGGGCACACACACAGGCGGATTGGCCAATCAGTGAAATGGCCCCTAGCGCTCCTCTATTTCGAAATGCTAGTGGCTCAAAAAGTCCCTAGACTAGAGGGAATAGCTGATCCGAGCATATGCAGTGTACTTTTGTGATTCTTTTCAATGATTGTACCCTGGAACTTAAATCTCAATGAAGAATCTATGCTCCTTCATTGTGTGCTCCTTTTTCACCTTCTGTGACTAGCTCCTTTGAGTGACTCTGCCATAGCATTAGGGATGATCAAATCACCTACCCTTTTGAAGGTGTAGATTGGATACATTACTGTGACTTGCCATGTCCGACCTCTGGACTGGGTGTGTGGGAGGTACTTCTGCTACAAGTTGGCCACTGGTGTCCCTGGTAGAAACGCGCATGCCCTGCGCGCAACTACCACGCAGCTCTCGGATGTAGGGTCAACTGCTGAAGTTCCCTAGTCTCCAGAGTCCTAGTCTAGAGTGCTTCTGGACCCGATGATCTGTCTCTATCCATTCCTTCTACTGGCTTTTCGTGTGGGGTTACTAGCTTGCGCCAATCTCTTGGCCTGAAATCCCCAATCAAACGTCCATTTGCCAAAACACAATTGACATGCCCCTAGCTGTGGATGCTTCATCTGGTGGGGCTTGAGTGGAGGTCGCCGGTGTGTCCCTGGCTGAGATGTGGTTGGTTGGAGGTGGCCATGAGGGCAACTGACATGCCCTTGGCTACATATGCTCTGCTGAAGTCAGCCATGAAGGCAGCTAACATGTCCTTAGTTGGAGGTGAACCATGTGGGCAACTAACATCCCCCTGGTACAGATGTTCTACTGAAGTCAACCATGTGGGCATCTGACATGCCTCTTACATGCCCCATGCTAGCAGAGTCACGACAAAAAAGTGATAAAAACAATGCTAAATGCGGGAGTCGCGACCTAATCTACTTAAGACGGGAGACAAGGAAAACCGTTTAAAATAATGAAACTATGAAACTATGCATGATAACGAGCCAATGGAAGAAAAGGTCACTATGAACCAAAACATTGTGTAAGGATCCCTGTTATACATGGGGAAGGTATTAGGCACCCCCTGCACTCGACAAATCAGTCTTTCATGGGTTTTTCGTTCACTTAAGTGACAATGTCGGCTTTAAAGCCTATTCCTATCCACCCAAGGGTGGTATGCAATGCCAAGTCACATGCATGTTGTGCCTGGTGTTATACCCAAAACCAAATATAGGTGAAGTGGGGAATGAGCCATGCCCTACTATTCGGCTACGCTAGCTGGGGTCTGAATCACGGGACGGTGCAAAAGGATCTCACCAACACGAACCAAAAAAAGACCACCGATTCACAAGACCCAAGTAGTAAGCATCACTACTTTACTAGATGCAAAACTAATGCAATCAGAGTTATTAGATGGTAAAACTATGCAAGCATGATCATGGTATATTCAGGAATAAACACTAGAAAAATCAGAGCCCATGACAACTGGAAAGACATGCAAACCATGATGCAAAACCTACAGTTTGCATCCTACAACCAGACTGGTGTGCTACGATGGTGTGCCAGTCTGGTGCACCTATATGGTGCGCCATTATAGTGCTCCTATTTGGTGTGCCAGTCTAATTCTCCTAAATGGTGCACTCCAAGAACTCTGTTTCAGACTGCAAACTGATTCCAGAGCTTGGGCAAGATACATGTAACCTACCATACTTATGGTTGTTCGGAGGACTAACCTAGATGCCAGGGAACACAATCATACCAAATCACTCCTCTCTCTCTTTCCATATCCTTGCATATTTATGGGTTCCCTAGGGCCGCATCAACCTATGGAAGTTCCTATGGTGCATGGAGTTATCCAAATGGATTGAGGGAGCATGGGGGAATGACATGGCATGCAAGGAGTGTACCACAGCCCGTACTCAGTGGCCAATAGTCTCATAGGGACCATGATCCATCACCTAAAGATCAAGCAATGCAAACAAACATCAAAATGAACAAACAGTGCAAATAACCTTATAATAGAGCACCATGATCCACTACCAAACTAAACAAGTAATGCAGACAAACATCAAAATAAACAAACACATCACATCAGCCATATTCACAGTGTAAGCCTCATTGAAGGTAGCATGCAAAGATCATATGAAAGTGGGAAAGGGGAAGATACCTGTGGTGTTGTGTGGTGTTTCCTCCTTTGGTGGCTCGAGATATCTCCTTCCGGTTGCTTCAGACACAACTAAGAGACTTAGAGTAAGCTCAGGGATGTAGCAGGTGTTTGGGAGATGATATCCTATGGGATGCTAATGTAAACAAAAAGAAAAAAAGGTGTAGTTCATGGGTAGCTTTTAAAGGAGGTGGAAATGTAAGGTCTTGGGATGTCAAGGGGTGTGGAAACCAAGAGACTTGTGTAGGTTCCTAGAAAAATATTCGTAAGTAGAGGTTACAAGTGTAGAAGATGTACAACCAATAGCCAGCACCGTGAAAAGGGGTTGTGCACCAGCTTGGTGCGCTATATTGGTGCATCATGATGGTGCGCTTGCATGGTGCTTCTGAATGGTGCGACATGATGGTGCACCACATTGGTGCTCTAGCATAGTGCTCTCCATTGGTTCACCTAAATGATGCGTCGAATATGGGTTTAAATTTACCACTTGGCTGCCTGGATTACCAACTGGACCATTGGCTTGCGGTCGTGGTTTGGTGCGATGATCTTAGGCTTATCAAAATGTCAGATAGGATTTGGATGTGGTTAGGCCTACTGTGTCCGAAACAACACCCTTCTGGAGAGTCTATCCACGAGCGACCTCAAAATTGAGGTGTCTATAGATGCCCCTCCCTGAGTAAGGTCGAGGGACGGAGGGAGTCGAGATCGATGCTTAGGGTTGACAAGAAACCCCTATTTTGAGGGTGCAGGAGGATTATGTTTGCTATAGGCATTGGTCACTTATCGAGTGGATGCACTGAAAGTCATGACTTGTTGCCAAATGCAAATATGCAAATGCCAAAGTACACCTTACATGCATGTGAATGTCGAGTGAAATGCTGAAAATGCGATACCAATGCAATGATGAGTTAAAATGCAATGTTGATGCTACTGTTGCACACAAGAATAGATGTGGACAGTAGGTGCAATACAAGTGTTAGTGTTGAAGTAATGTTGCGAAAACTAAAGAAAACCTGCACACAAGGGAACCACTGGCAGGGACATGATAAGTTGTTGGACTCATCAACCAGATTATTAGGGTTATCAACCGTAGGGGGCGGGCCCATGATAAGTCAGCCAAGTCTTGCCAACCCGGACGCTAGACAACTTGACGGTTGTCAACTAAGTAGTTGGGGGTACTAGCCCAAAGAAAAGGGGCATGACAAAACATATGATTTGTCAAGCAAGAAAGGAGGCCCTGTCCGCACAGACTTAGGGCGAGCAAAAAGATTTCTCGCCCGCAAAGATTCAGGAAAAGGATACGACTTCGACCTCCCAATCAAAGGTCGACTTTGACCGCCCAGTCAAAGTTAAGCAAAAGGATTTCACAACCGTAAAAATCTGAAAAGGAAGGGATACGACCTCGATCACCCGGTCAAAGGTCGACTTTGACCACCCAGTCAAAGTCAAGCAAAAGGATTTTGCACCCGTGAGAATCTAGGAAAAAGGACATGACCTCAACGGCCTGGTCAAAGGTGACCTTTGACCACCCGATCAAAGTCAAGCAAAAAGATTTCACGCTAGCAAAAATCCAGGAAAAAGAACATGACCTCGACCACCCGGTCAAAGGTCAACTTTGACCTCCCGGTCAAAGTCGAGCGACATGATTTCGCATCCACGAAAATCCAGGAAAAAGAATATGACCTCGGCCACTCGATCAAAGGTCGACTTTGACCGCCTGGTCAAATTCAAGCAAAAAGAATTTCGCGCTCGCGAAAATCCAAGAAAAGGGAAGGAATAGGACCTCGACCGCCCGATCAAAGGTCGACTTTGACCGCTCAGTAAAGTCAAGAAAAAAGATTTCGCGCTCGTGAAAATCTAGGGAAAAAATTAAGGGATAGTAGGATCCCATCCGCTTGGAATGAGAATCCAAAAAGAAAAGTGATAATCCCTAGATTGTCCCCTAGGAAGGAAGTAGGCTCTAGTTGCGCTCTAGAAGGCAAAAAAGGTAATTATGCTTGCTGCTGGCTCTATGGTAATTATGCTTGTCCCCTAGGAAAACCTGTATTCTTGCTGAAATGCGTGTGAAATATTCTTTAAAAGAACCTTGCTGAGTTTCAATCTCTTCTAGCATTGTTTGCGTGTTTTGCAAAAAGTTAGTATTATTTATAATTTTCCAAAACATAAGGGGCTTTATTGCAAATTAACCTGATATAAGAACTTTTTGATGGTTGCATTGCTGTTACGCTATGATATTTGAAATTCTGCTGAGTATTTGCAAATTTCTGCTCGAATATGATTTCTCGCACCCTTTGTGGGCTATTCTGTAAATTTCATGGGGTCAAGGGGTTTTCTGTAAATTACCCCATCTGGTGAACTTTTGAACACTGTGTGTTCAGTTTTTTGACACTTTACATTTTTCCTTTCATATGCAAGCTGTGGAGTGCTGAGGATCAAAACACAATTTTCACGGCCATTTTGCATTTTAGGCCTTGGAAATTAAACTATTTGCATTGCTGGTATATGAAGGGACCCACTAGATAACTGTCATAACAGCCAAATCATGTTTTCCACGTAGGGATATCCAACCATGGTGACACCAAAACACTGCTCCGATGTTTTACAAACATGGATTGGTGCATTAACAACTGAGGATTGTGAGCAACTGCGGGTTTGGGGCATATCCTCTTTGTTGTTGAACATTGCCAAGGTGGACGTGAACTGACATTTGTTATGCACTGCGGCTAAATTCTTGAAACCCATTTTCCATGTATTCTGCTTTGGGTAGACGGAACTTACTCTTACTTTGAAGGAAGTTTGACGGATCTACAGCCTATCGTCGTACATGTCACCACCCGTTTTCATGCGCGGTGATCGTTATTCTTCTGTTCTAAGTCAGCTGATGGGCTTATCCCGAAGTGCTTGCGAGAAAAGCCTCATCTGCAAGGATGGGTCGACTCCGATGCTGCGCTTAGATTATTTCGACAAGATCGCCAATAACCAGGCATCAGTGGGCAGCTTGTGGCTTCGTGGCTTTGTAGTGCACTTCCTTGGAGAGCTCATCTTCAGTCACGACCGGATGACAGTTGCCATTGAGGTCGCAGAGTTAGCGTTAGCTGTGATCATCCATTAAATTGTTCTCGCCCTCATTCTTCTGGCAAAGACGTATGTTGGCTTGGATCAGGCATTGAAGTGTTCCCGGCATTTCCATGGTTACAGCACCTTCGTGCAAGTAAGCTAGCATTGTTATTTTAGTGACTTACTGTGCTTATCTAATTGTGTCTTGCTTCTTTTTTGATAGACTTGGCTTGTTGCTCAAATGGGGGGGAAGTTCTGCACCCTCAACATTCCATCTTCGACTCCTACAGTCGCACCAATCATTCACACACCCTTCCTGGTGTCCACGAACTATGCGAGAGACTGCGGAATCTTACAGATGATACTGTAGTCTGGCGCATTCTGTTCACAGTTGTGAGGCCCTTCACTGTCTTCTTTAACAGTAGTGAAATGCGACTGGTTATCCTTCCAAGGCTCATGGGCAGTGTGGAATACCATCCTTTTCGTGTTTTGTGCCAATTTGGCTTTTGCCAGGATTCGATTGAGCAAAGCCCCATGCTTGACTGCTATAAAGGGTACGCACTCGGCTCCAATGTGACAACCTCCGAGTTGGCTCACTTGATGCGTTGCGGCATTGAATCTTCTAATCTTGCCATTACTGAAGGTTTGGGTTGCACAACGGAATACGAGGCTGAAATTCAAGAAACTTGGCCTATAAGTGAGATTCCTCTTGGTGGCACTTCATCTGCAGGAGCTGGTAGCTCAAAAAAGGCAAGAATCAACTGACATTGATTCAAGGATACACTGCTATGAATTTTCCTTGTATTTTATATCAAGTGAGTAATTTTTAGTACAACTGATGAGTTGTAATAAAGGGACAAACTTGCTTTACAATGTATCATTCTTGAACCTAATTTGGCCTATCTTGACAATGAATTCAAACTATGCTCTTTGCAACATGTAATTTGTGTTGGCCCACATGCTCCTAATAGTAGCACTGTCCTAGTGATCTTCTTGACTTAGAAAGGTAGCTGACATGCCCTTGTCAAAGACCTATTTCCAACCAAAGAGCAGCTAACATACCCCTGGTTGAAGCTCCCTTTTTACTAATATTCCAACTCAAAAGGCAGCTAACATGCCCCTGGTTGGACCATAGGCAAACACTTTGCAAAGTGTTGCAAAATGCAAAGGTGGTGCGATCTACAATGCTGAATGTCAAATGATTTATACAAGACTTATACAATGGAAGCAAGATTTATGCATGGTTTATAGAAGATATTGGTGCCCTCAGCGTCGAGGAAGCCTTTATTGTCTGCTACAAGGAACAAAAATGTCCTCGACTCACGTGACACTACGTGGATCCCTAGGTTTATTAGTGGCTCTCACTCAGTCACATAGACTTTTGGGATCAAATGGGCTCCATGCCAAACTCCTAGGGCCCTATACCTATTTTTCAACAATTCACTTTTCTTTTACTCCCTCAAAGGCATGCTGACTTACACTATCCCTACTTGGAGGTAACGAACACCTGGGTTGGGAGGTGGCTCTCCTCTTTCCAATTTTAACTTAAAGGGTGGCTAGTCCCTTTGTAAATGTGGGCTTGGTAAGTGCATGCTTCAACTATAGGGATAGGGTTGTCTCGCACGCTTCTCTCATTGGAGCTAACTTCTATCTTCATCTTCTATCTTCTTATTTCTTTTGTGCTCCGATTTCTATGTTTTTTTTTTCTCTGCTCGCACTCTCACTCTCGTCCTAACATTTTGTCTCCCTTTGGATGTATAGGCCCCTTGGGAGTTTGTACATTTTGTCCAATTTCTCGTGCCAATAGTTGTTTCCTCACTTCCTAGGTCACACAGGTAGTAACACATGAGGAGGATCAAAACTCTTCCTAAGCAAGCTGGCCTTCTGATTTTCCTCATCGGGCAATGATTATGCCAATGTTTCCTAATATGACTACAATACAAAAGAAAAGAAAGCAAAATGCGTATGCTACGACATGTGGGATGTGTGGGTGCGGTAACCTAAAGTACAAAATTGCTAAAGCAAGAAACACAAAGATGCATGGTCTGTATGGTATACTTTGCAAGGCCCGGGAGTGGCTGAGGATCATTGGTAGTACTTTTTCAGATAAGAAATGTTAACGGGCTTTGACTGTTCACCATGGTCCATATCCTTAAGAATGACTGCACCTCCAAACAGAGCTTCTTTCACAATACATGGTCCACGCCAATTGGGCCTGAACTTCCCTCGAGCATCAGGTAGGTGAATGGCCCACAAAACCAATTCTCTTGGCACAAAACTTCTAGGCCGAACTTTCTTTTGATAGGCTTGGGCCATTCGCTTTTGGTAGCACTAGGCATGATGCAGGGCTTGTAATCTATGTTCGTCAATCAGGTCTAGCTAAACACAGTGGTCTTGGACCCATTCTGCTTCATCCAGTTCATCTTCTTTCAAAATTCTTAGTGATGGGATTTCCACTTCGAAGGGGAGGACTACTTCCATGCCATAGACAAGTGAATAGGCGTTACTTCTATTGATGTTCAGACTGATGTCCTGTAAGCCCATAGTGCATAGGAGAGCTTCTCATGCCAGTCCTTATGAGTCTCAGCCATCTTTTTCAAAATCTTGATCAGGTTTTTTTTAACTGATTCAACGGCACCATTCATTTGCGGCTGATAAGGAGAGGATCTGTGGTGCTTGATTTTGTAACTCTGAAGATAGTCCTCAACTCTCCTTGCTATGAAGTTCGTTCCATTATTTGATATGATTGCATGTGGAACCCCATATTTGGCAATGATGTTGTTCTTAATGAATTTTTCTGTAGCTGCTGCTGTAACTATTTTATATGATTCCGCCTCGACCCACTTTGTAAAGTAATCGATGGCTACGAGAATATACCAATGCTCGTTAGATGCAGTTGGATATATGGCCCCGATAACATCAATTCCCCAAATAGGAAAAGGCCAGGGCGATGACATGCTATGCAGCTGTTGTGGGGGAGCATGTATGAAGTTACCGTGTACCTGCCAATTGTGGCATTTCCGCACAAATCGGCAACAGTCTATTTCCATAGTGGACCAGAAATAACTCTGCAACATGATTTTCTTGGCCAAGAGCACTCCATTTATGTGTGGACCACATGTGCCTACATGAACCTTTAACATTAATATATTTGCCTCTTTCTTGTCTACGCATCTAAGAAGCATTTGGTTATAGGATCTTCTATAAAGGTGCCCTGCTCCAAGTACATATTTAGATGCCAATCTTATCAAGGTCTTCTTATCTGTTGAGGAGATGCCGAATGGGAAGTCATCGGACTCCAGGAAAACTTTGATGTCATGATACCAAGGCGATTCGACTGTCGGTTATGCTTCTTGGATGTGCATGCAATGTGCAGGCCGCTTTACGTAGGTTACTAAAATATCTTCTGTCTAGGCCTCTGGTAGTGATAACCATGACGTCAGTGTTGCTAATGCATCTGCATATGCATTCTTGGCTCGCTTCATGAAAGAGAATTTGACCTCCTCGAATTCATCAACAAGCTTTAGTAGGCATTCATGATATAACGCAAGCTTCTAGTCTTTGGTTTTCTAGTCTCCATTGATTTGTGAAATAACCAGAGTTGCATTCCCATATACTCGAAGCTCTCGGACACCTTGTTCTAGTGCCACCTGTAATCCCAGGATGCATGCCTTGTATTCAGCTTCATTGTTGGTACATTCAAATGTCAGTTTCCTCGCAAAAGGAATTATCTGTCCCTACAGTGTTGCTAGGACTGCACCAATACCTCTTGCCCTTTTATTGACTGCGCTATCAAAGTATAGACACCATTGGTGCTCATCCTGAGGATTTTCTAACTCTGTATCACCCATTGCAAATAAGATGTCTTCATCTAGAAATTGTGTTTGCAGCGGCTGATATTCTGGCAAAGGTAAGTCGGTCAAATGATCTGCCATCGCCTGTCCTTTCATGGACTTATGTGTCACAAATGTAATGTCGTACTGCGACAACATAACCTGCCACTTGACACATCTGCCTACTAAGGCTAGCTTCTGGAATAAGTATTTGATGGGATCGTGGTGGCATAATAGCAAGACTAGGTATGCCATTATATAGTGCTTGAGGCACTGAGTGGCTCACACCAAGGATAAGCAAACTTTTTCTATGGTGCTGTATTTGGCTTCGCAGTTATTGAACTTCTTGTTGATGTAGTAGATGGCCCTCTCCTTATGCCCTGATTTGTCATGCTGACTTAGGACCGCGCCCATGGAATGCTGTGTAGTTGAGAGATATAATAACAGGGGCCGTCCTGGCGTAGGAGGAACTAGGACTGGAGTTTATGCCAGAAGCTGTTTGATCTTGTCGAAGGTTGCCTAACATTCATCCTTCCAGTGTGTTTGCGCATTTTTCCCCAAAAGCCTGAAGATTGGCTCCCATATGGGTGTGAGTTGTGCTATGAATCGACTAATATACTGTAATCGCCCCAATAATCCGTGAACTTCTTTTTTAATGGCAGTGGGAGGCATGTCAATAATGGCTCTGGCTTTGTGAGGATCCACCTCTATTCCTCTCTGGCTGATAATGTAACCAAGGAGCATTCCATAAGACACCTTGAATACACATTTGTTGGGATTGAGGTGGAGCTTACACTTCCTCAGGTGGTCAAACAACTTTCTTAGGCAGGAGAGATGATCTTCGGGCTCTTTAGACTTGGCAATCATGTTATCCACGTACACTTCAACTTCTCAGTGCATGAGATTGTGGAATAACGCTGTCATGGCCCTCTGATATGTTGCACTTGCATTCTTCAGCCCAAATGGCATGACCCTATTGCAGAAGACTCCCCAAGGGGTGATGAAAGATGTCTTTTCCATGTCCTCTTCTACTATTCCTATTTGGTTGTATTCTAAGAATTCGTCTATAAATGATAACATCTTATGCCCTACTGTATTATCAACCAGAATATCAATGTGGGGGAGCAGGAAGTCATCCTTGGGGCTCGCCTAGTTGAGATCTCGGTAGTCTATGCACATGCGAACTCGCCCATCTTTTTTTGGCACTGGCACGACATTTATGAGCCACTTAGGATATAGGACGACCTTGAGGAAATTGACTTTATGCTATTTCATAATTTCTTCTTTGAGTTTCAACAGCCATTGAGGTCACCATCTACAATGTTTTTACTTAACTGGCTTAGAATTTGGCTTTAGTGGTAATGTGTGTACCACCACCTCTATGTCTAGGCCAACCATGTCATCGTAGCTCCATGCAATGACATTTACATATTCTTTTAGGAAGGCTATAAATTCTATCTTTGCTTGTGGTGATAATTTGGCACTGATGCATGTTTCTTTAACATCTTCTGTTGTGCCGATGTTGACAAGCTCTGTCTCTTCCTCCTCATGTAAGTTAAGGCCCTCCAGGTCATTGTCATGAGGTTGAAATTGTGAGGGCGCAGTTTCATCATTCTCAGCATTTGTACCATCTGCCTCGTCAACCTCATCTTCCTTTCCATATGCAATGAGCTCAGATAGGATTTCTTGCTCAAAGGTTGGATCTGTAATATCAACCAAGAGGATTTCTTTTAACTTTTTCCCTTGATGGAGCTTCATGATGGTCACAGTGATTTTTGTATTCTTGTAGTTGTATTGTGCGACCTCTTCTTCAATATGCCAGTTTGGGCCAACTGAGGATTCTAGGCTTCCTACTTTTAGGACTGGTGTATCTCTATTTACATTTTTTGATTTTTTGGGATTTTCTTGTTTTTTTTGTGTTTTCGGGGTTTTATGATTTTTTTGTTTTCTCTGTAATATTTACAAGGGGTGTTGCATGCTAGCGGCTGTCCTGCTGCTGACTGATAAGATTGTTGCCACCTATACTGCTCCCTGAGCCTAGTTCTGGGTTTTGTTTTTTGCTCCTAACCCCTAAGGTGAGGCTTAAGTTGCCAGTACCAGCTAGACCCGCCTCCCGACTAATAGGAGATTAGCTCCATTGGTCTAGCACACTCTTTTTCTGACTGAAGGACCATGATTGAAACTTGGTCCCATGGTGGTACTAGTGATTCTGATTGGGATGGTGAAACAACTTTCTTTCCTTTCCTGACTCTATTGTGCTCCACTGGATCCTCTGCGAGCACTTCTAACTGTTCCTGAAACAAAATATCCAAGTCTCCAACTGTGTCATATGTGAAGCCATTCTTTAAGTGTACCTTCTGAACTGGATCTTGTACTGCTGCTGCCTGAGACATTGCTTACTGTTTTGACTCTAACAACACTGCACAATTCTAGAACTGTTGACAAATATTCTTAACACCCTACTCTGACTCTAACTGATCATTCTCTAGATAAGACTCTTCTGGACAAATCCAAACTATTGGTGACTGTGACACTGAGACTGTGAAGGGACTCTGGTTCAGATCCAAGATACCTGCACTGGTGAAGTTAGTCAAATCGCGGGGAATGATCATCATTGGAGACTTACAGGAGCGCGGGGATCTCTTCCACTAGAACTGATGCTCGTATCCTAATCCTTCATGCTCTTTGCACTCCTCTGCCTTGATTGGCTCGACAATTCCTTGGCTGTATCACCCAAGGGGGTTCCTTTCTCATATCCCCACTTGTGACACAAGTTATCGACCATTAAATGGGGGTTATTGCAAACGACCAGATGGCTGACACGCTCGAGAGCAGGAATGAAATTAACCGTCTCAAATCGGTTGACACAGTACAGAATATCAGAGGGTTTGAGATCGAACTGAACAGTTTGTAGAGCTATAGTAGAGACAGCCTCAACCTTCTCTA
Source organism: Posidonia australis (assembly GCA_024699735.1). Taxonomy (NCBI): domain Eukaryota; kingdom Viridiplantae; phylum Streptophyta; class Magnoliopsida; order Alismatales; family Posidoniaceae; genus Posidonia; species Posidonia australis. The sequence goes on from JAMKQA010018901.1 coordinate 13,451, forward strand.
GATCTTCCACCATGACAACAACAACGTTATCGTCTTAGCTGAACTTGATCATGCGATGGAGAGTTAAAGGAATGACCTAACGCTTGTGAAGCCAAGGGCGTCCAAGCAAGAGATTAAAAGAGGGTTCGATGTCAACGATGTAGAATTCCACATCGAAGCGGGCTGGACCGATGATCAAAGGAATGACTAGGATCTCGAGTGCATCGTGGTACGTATTATCGAAGGTTGTCATCCCTTTTATGGTTGGTATTATGTCTTCGGACTTGAATCCGATAGCACTTGCCGTATGCAAGGGGCAGGCATTTAAACTTTCTCCGTTGTTTACTAGCGTGAGAGGGATGCGGAGGCTTTGGTATTGCACGATGATAAACAAAGGGGAATTATGATTGGTTCCCAACGGTTGCAATTCCTGACTTGAAAAGGAGATCACTTGTGGCACCGCTATCATACCCACCATACTTTCAAGGGTGGCTGGTTCAATGGTTGGAGACACATGGGCAGCCTAGAAGACTTTGAGGAAGGCCTCCCTATGCTCGGCTGAGGTGTGGATCAAGACCCAAATAGAAATGTTAGGTTTGACTTTCTTAAGCTGAGCGGTTATGTCTGCTGAAGGTTGGTCCTTTTTGGTGGGAACAGGTGGAGCTGCTCGTGGTTGTGGGGACTGAGCTTGCAATTGGATAGGAACTGGTGCTGGAAAGCTAGGCACGGGTGTTGGTGGTCTAGATGGTTGGGCCTCTGATTGAATGGGTAGGCTAGGTTTGGGTGTGGGAGCTCTGTACACCCTACCCGATCATGTTACCTCTGCACACATTTTTGTGGCATAATTGTATGGAACACGATGCGTGTCATGAGTAAGGGTGACTTCCATCGGTAGACAGGTTGCTAGTTGCACTGGTATGGCTGGTGGATACAAAACTTGATGGTTTTAGGGTACTAGTGATTGGAAAGGTCCGGATTGTGGCCAAGCTAGGAGACAAACTGGTGTAGGTGGATGGGGGTATACAATAGGCGGTGCCATAGTGTACTTCGGCTCAACAATAGGACGAATCATGCTAATTGACTCCTCGGAACCACCGTGGAAGGATCAATACAACTAACATGGAAAAGGAGATGATACATCATGAATAAGATCAGTCGGACGAATAGGGGATGTGACGGAATCAAGAGGAAAGATGGAATTAACTCTCGAGGGACCTGGTGCTCCCATGGTTGAATGCTGTGGTAAAGGCTGGCTAACTATGTTGGGATGTGCTGGGGATGCTTGCACGGCTACTGATGTAGGCGATGGGCCTGCCACCTACGTGCTAATCACGATGACCTTCTGGTCAATCAAGTCCTGGATAGCATCCCTCAATGTGAGGCAATTGTCTGTCGAGTGGCCTACGACTCGATGGAAATTACAGAACGCGTTCGTATTGTACCATGTAAGGAGCGGATTTGGTGGCAGGCGAATCTCAGGCAACCTCAAAAGGGATGCAACTTTAGGAAACACTATGCTCAATGGCTCCACTAAAGGGGTATAGTGGCACTTGTCACGGCATTGTCGCTTCGGCCATGGATGTGCTAGTGGTGGGCACATCCGAACCGGGGGGTAGGGTATATTGGAATGGCGGTGGGGGTGATGTGTGATGTATGAGGTGCTCTAGTTGAGGGTGTGGGTGCATAAACTACTTGGCATTGACGAGGTAGATGGACATTTGTCGGTGCAATAGGGGATTCAATGTAACATACTGTATTCTTGGAGAGATCCCGCCGCTTGGGTGGATTGACAATATGATTGTTGTTGTTGTTGCTGCTACTAGTGCCACTATGTGAGGAAGTCGCCTGTTTGGAAAATGCAGAGAATGCTGGAAAACTGCCGTCGCATAGAGAACTCTCAACATGGGCACCCACCTGAAGCCAAGCCAAAAAGGTGGTAACTAGCTGTATACTAAGCAAAGCCCCAACTGCTGGCTGTGCTCCTCGAATCACAATCTCAATAGACTCCTCATCGGAGGGTCTATCTTTGATTTGTGAAGCCAATGATCGCCATTGTCCAACATACTCTCCAAATGTTACTTGGGGCCTCTACTTAACTGCGACCAAGTCCTTCCACTTTAGGACCAGGTCCAATTTAAAGGAATACTATTCGAGGAACGCTTGTGTGAGGTTGGCCCAAGTTCTGATGGTGGCCATGTCGAGGGAAGTGAACCATTTCAATGCGGGCCTCGTAAGACTCTTCTGAAATAGGTGGATAAGCAACCTCTCGTTAGCCTAAAGCTGGGCATGGTCTCCGCAATAGGCTTTAAGGTGTGAGATCGGGCAACCTCTACCATTATATTTCTCAAATTTCGGAATATGAAAATTCGGAGAGAGAGTTGCTTCTGGCAAATAACAGAGGTCCCGGAATTGGTAGGACCGACGGTCCCCACCTTGCACTTGTTGGAGTGTTCACTCCAAATCATTCACCCTCACAAGGAGAGCGTCTTGAGCTGCTGCGGTTGCGAATTGTGCAGCTGATTTGAGTGTCGCGTACACCATGTGGGTCACCCCTAAAGGCTCCTTTGGATCCACCATTCCGTCGTCTAGTGCTACAGTGGGATGGCTAGTGTACCCATGCATGGGTGCTGTGGGCTAAGGTATAAAAGATGAACCTTGTGTCTGGTATAAGGGTGAGGATAAGGCTGGGGGTGGTGCTACAAGAGGTGCAGAATGTGGGAACAAGAGTTGTTGGATAGGAACTGCCCCAAGAACTATGCTCATGGCTGGCTGTGCTCCCGCCAGCCTAGAAGGCTGGCCACCAGATAATGGAGATGTATGTAGTGGTGGATGCTGAGGCTGTGTTGTAGAAGGCAATGTCGACGCCCCTATTGCCAGGGAGATAAGGGACGGCGACGGCTGTGGGGGTAGCGTGGTGGGCGAAACCTGTGGTCCTAGGGTTGGTTGCAAAGGCAACCCGAGAGTTGGGGAGGAAAAACCTAAAAAAGGTTGGAGCACAAGTGCTAATCCCTGCAACTACTAGACGAGGGCCAACATTTATTGCAGTTGCACGGTCACGGGATCATCAATTGTGGTTCCAAAAGATGGAGTCAGAAAAGGGATGGACGAGTGAGGAAGTTGAAAACCCAGTTGTCCAAATTGGGGGGAAGCTACTATAGAAACAGCCGTAGTCGGTTGGTGCCTAGAAGCATATAGTCCTGAGGAGCAGTGAAAGGAGCCTAAGGGATGGTCATGGGAACCGACTCGACAGATGGGGCCCGAAAGGAAGCAGATGACCAAGACGGTGGGCCGAATGGTAGAGTGGTCACAATGACACGATACTGAGAGGGTGGGGATCCCGTCAAGGTGTAGGAAGGTCCTGCAGATGTCAAAGCGAAGGTGGAGACAACGGAGACGACAGGAATTGACACAAAGGATGGAGGGATTGAAACTGGGAACTCCTCCTCGACAATAGAGGAATGAGGCTCGCTGGTTTGCTGGGCCATGGCGGACCACGAGCGGGTGTAGATCGGACTGTAGCTGGGAACAAAAGGGTGAAGCCTAGGACGAGCTGTCATCAAAAGTGACAAGTAACTCAAGAGATGTGATTGAAAACTAGGTCACACTAGGTGTCATTGAAAGGAAACCTCGAGCTCTGGCTAAGGGACTCGCACACTGACTAGTACTGTGGTGTCAAAAAAACGAGAAACAGGTTAGAAAAGATGATGCAATGTTTATGGTGGTATGAGTGTAAATGCATGAATGCTTCTAATATGCACTCTCTCATAATCTAGGGGTGTCCTACCAAACCATCTACTCCAGGTTCAAACAAGGGTAGATGGGTCTTCGACTCAAGGTTAGAAAGTAAAGGTTCCCGTTCTAAATCCTTGCCAAAGCTTAGGTAGTGAACGGGTGGTGCGTTCGGGGCCTCGTCCTCTGCCAAAGCAGTAGGCTGTACTCTCTACTAACACCGACACAGCCCCAGACAAGGGGGGACATATCGATATCTCATCTCATGCCAAAGCCATAGAATGAGAAATGGGGGAATGTCCTTCGCAAACCTTGAGCTCTAGCTAAGGAACTCGCACACTGACTGGTACTGTGGTGTCAAAAAAATGGGAAACTGGTTAGAAAAGATGATGTAGTGTTTATGGTGGTATGAGTGTAAATGCATGAATGCTTCTAATATGTGCTCTCTCACAATCTAGGGGTGTCCTACCAAGCCATCTACTCCAGGTTCACACAAGGGTAGATGGTCTTCGACTCAAGGTTAGAAAGTAAAGGTTCCCGATCTAAATCCTTGCCAAAGCTTAGGCAGTGAATGGGTGGTGCGTTCGGGGCCTCGTCCTCTACCAAAGCAATAGACTGTACTCTCTACTAACACCAACAGAACCCCAGACAAGGGGGGACATATCGATATCTCATCCCACACCAAAGACATAGAATGAGAAATCGGGGAATGTCCTTCGCAAACTATATAGGTGGACTCAAAAGAGGAGAAGAAGTATGCCCTATATGATGAATGCAAAATATGCTTTAGGTATTTTACTTGCAAATTTATTAAACCTGTGGGGGGGAAGTTTGTAATTTGTCACTACTTTGCCCTATTTATTTATTTTTGTTTTATGTGATTTTTATTAACTAAATGGGGAGGAAAAGTATGTCTCTAATTTCCTAATCATGGCAAATGCAAAAAAGGAAGAAAACAAGCAAAGAAAATACCAATCAACAAACAAAAAGCATGCACATGTCATGTGCAAAAGTGGTGTCATAGCAAATGTGCAAAAAGAAAACACCCACCATACAAAAAGCATGCATAAAATGTATGGAAGACACAACTTATGTTACAAAAGGGGCGACCAAAGTAAATAATGAGAAACAAACAAACAAGAGGAAAAGGCAAAGTAAACGAAAAACCCAAAACAAATGTCGAGATCTGGTTATCCTCAGTGGAGTCAGCAGTTCCTGTAACCATGCTGGCGACAGCCTCAGGCGTGGCACAAAAGGCCAAATGTGCGAGGGCCAGCAAAGTCACGGCAAAAAAGTGATAAAAACAATGATAAAATGCAGAAGTTTCCACCTAATCTACTTAAAACGGGAGACAAGAAAAACCATTTAAAACAATGAAACTATGCAGGACAACAAGCCAATGGAAGAAAAGGTCACTATGAACCAAAAAATTGGGTAAGGATCCCTATTGTGCACAGGGAAGGTATTAGGCACCCCCGTGTGCCCGACAAATAGGTCTTTCATGGGTTTTTCGTTCACTTAAGTGGCAATGTCGGCTTTATAGCCTATTCCTATCCACCTAAGGGTTGTATGCAATGCCAAGTCACATGCATGTTGTGCCTAGTGTTATACCCAAAACCAAATATAGTTGAAGTGGGGAATGAGCCATGCCCTACTATTCGGCTACGCTACCCGAGGTCTGAATCACGGAATGGTGCAAAAGGATCTCACCGACAAGAACCAAAAAAAGACCACCAATTTACAAGACCCAAGTAGTAAGCATCACTACTTTACTAGATGCAAAACTAATGCAATTAGAGTTATTAGATTGTAAAACTATGCAAGCATGATCATGGTATATTCAGAAACAAACACTAGAAAAATCAGAGCCCATGACAACCGAAAATATATGCAAACCATGATGCAAAACCTACTGTTAGCATCCTGCAACCAGCCTGGTGCGCCAAGATGGTGTGTCAATCTGATGTGCCTATATGGTGCGCCATTATAGTGCTCCTATTTGGTTTGCTAGTCTAATGCTCCTAAATGGTGCACTTTAGGTACTCTGTTCTAGATTGCAAACTGATTCTAGAGCCTGGGTAAGATACACGTAACCTACTGTACTTATGGCTATTCGGAGGACTAAGCTAGATGCTAGGGAACACAATCATACCAAATCCCTCCTCTCTCTCATTCCCTATCCTTGCATATTTATGGGTTCCCTAGGGCTGCATCAACCTATGGAGGTTCTTATGGTGCAAGGAGTTATCCAAATGGATTGAGGGAGCATGGGAGAATGACATGGCAAGCAAGAGGTGTACCACAACCTGTATTCAGTGGCCAATAGCCTCATAGGGACCATGATCCATCACCTAAAGATCAAGCAATGCAAACAAACATCAAAATGAACAAACAGTGCAAATAACCTTATAATAAAGCACTATGATCCACTACCAAACTAAACAAACAATGCAAACAAACATCAAAATAAACAAACACATCACATCAGCCAAGTTCACAGTGTAAGCCTCATTCAAGGTAGCATGCAAAGACCATATGAAAGTGGGAAAGGGGAAGATACCTGTGGTGTTGTGTGGTATTTCCTCCTTTGGTGGCTTGAGATATCTCCATCCGGTTGCTTTAGACACAGTTGAGAGACTTAGAGGAAGCTCAGGGATGCAACAGGTGTTTGGGAGATGATCTCCTATGGGATGCCAATGTAACAAAGAAGAAAAAAAAGATGTAGTTCGTGGGTAGCTTTTAAAGGAGGTGGAAATGTAAGGTCTTGGGATGTCAAGGGGCATCGAAACCAAAAGCCTTGTGTAGGTTCCTAGAAGAATATTCATAAGTAGAGGTTACAAGTGTAAAAGATGGACAGCCAACAACCAGCACCCTGAAAAGGGGTTGTGCGCCAACATCGTGTGCCATATAAGGGTGCCATGATGGTGTGCCTGCATGGTGCCTGAATGGTGTGCTTGCATGGTGCTCCTAAATGGTGCACCATGATGGTGCTCCACATTAGTGCTCCAGCATAGTGCTCTCCATTGGTTCACCTAAATGATGCATCGAAAATGGGTTTAAATTTACCACTTGGCTGCCTGGATTATCATCTGGACCATGGGCTTGCGGTCGTGGTTTGGTGCGATGATCTCGGGCTAATCAAAATGTCAGATAGGATTTGGATGTGGTTAGGCCTGCTATGTCTGAAGCAACACCCTTCTGGAGAGTCTATCCATGAGCCACCTCAAAATCATGGTATCTACACACACACTAGATCATTAGAAAGTAGGAAATCTAGAAAGACCGATTTCTTCCAGCGCATGGGGGTGCCTAACACCTTTCCCATGCGTAACAAGAATCCTTACCCTTTTGCTGGCCCGCAATGGCTAAGTGTTGCATCCATTAGGAACAGAGCATACACGCATTCATTTGCATTCATTCGCATTATTTTCTTGCATTCATATGCATCTTGGTTTTCCTTGTCTTTCCATTAAAAGACTAGGTGGCGGCTCCTTTTCCTTATCCTGTTCTTATCCTTCTTCGGTGTTTTCGAGTCTAGTCTCCTTCATCGGATTCACCAGCTTTGCCATGACTATATCGGGATTCCTCATGTGTTTTCACACATTGTGGAGTCGTGCAGGGTTTCACCGGCATGGTCACACTAAGCTTTTCTGATTTCATCATTGAGTCAAAATGTAGATGGTGTATGTGCATGCGTGCTTGTACATGAAACAAAATATGGATGCCAAGTTCATATGTTGTATGAATGTAGGAATGCATGTTACTATAATTTGGTATGAACAGAATGAAGTAGAATGAACAAATGTCGGGATGCGGATTACAATTGTGGAATGCAGAATGCAATGATGCATGGTGATTGAATGCAAGGGAGACGACTTTGCCAAGTGCACTGGGACCTAGTCACTGGTAATATTTCTTCAGGTAGCATGTGTTGACCGACTCCAAATGTTCAATGTGATCCATATCCTCCAAGATTGCAGCTCCTCCTAAGAAGGCCCGCTTGACGATAAAGGGACCTCGCTAGTTAGGTTGGAACTTTCCACGAGCATCAGGTAAATGAATTGCCCTCAGCACTAAATCTCCCAGCACTAAGCTTCTGAGTCGGACCTTCTTCTGATAAAACCTGGCCATGCGCTTTTGATAGCATTGAGCATGATGTAAGGCTTGCACATATCTATTAGGTTCAACTGTATGCACCGATCTTTGACCCATTCTGCCTCCTCTAGCTTTGCTTCCTTTAGGATTCTAAGTGATGGAATTTCTACTTCAATGGGGTGAACTGCCTCCATGCCAAAGACCAGTGAGTATGGGGTCACTCAAGTAGAAGTCCGAATAGAGGTCATGTAGGCCCACAATGCATAGGGGAGCTGGTCATGTCAATCCCGATGAGTCTCTGCCATCTTCTTCAAGATCTTCATAAGGTTGTTGTTGGCGGACTCCACAGCGTCGTTCGTCTGTGGGTGGTATGGGGAGGATTTGTGGTGCTTGATGTGGAGGCTCTACAAGAAATCCTCTACCCTCCTGGCTATGAAGTTCTTCCTGTTGTCGGAGATGCGGGCATGAGGAACACTGTACCAGGCTACAATATTGTTCCGGATAAACTTCTCTATAGCCCACAGCGATGATTGCCTTGTATGAGGCCGCTTCCACTCATTTGGTAAAGTAGTCGATTGCCACTAAGATGAAGCAGTGTCTATTGGAGGCTGTAGGAACTTTTATACAAGCGGCCACCCTCGAGCACATACTTCGATGCAAGCCACTGCATGGTCTTCCTGTTAGTAGCAGAGGTATCAGGTGGGAGGCTTCCGATCAGTAGGAAAACCTTGATGTCATGGTACCAGGGAAGCTCTTCGAGTGGATCAGCTTCTTCTATGCTCATGCAGTACATAGGGTAATCCACTCTGGTCACCGATACATCCACCACATGGTCATCCAGTATAAACAGCCATGATGCCAGTGTTGCCAACACATCTGCATATGCGTTCCAGGCTTTATTCATGAAGGAGAAGGAAATATCCTCGAATTCTGCTATGAGCTTGAGAAGATATGAGTGATATGGCACCAACTTCGGATCTTTTGTCTTCCAACTCCCGTTAACCTGGGATATGATCAGCAAGGCGTCATTATGGAGCTACAACTTCAGTACACTGTGCTCTAATGTAGCTTGTAGGCCAAGGATACATGCTTCATATTTTGCCTCATTGTTGGTGCATTGGAATGACAACTTCTTGGAAAATCAGATGAGTTGTCCTTACGGCGTTGCCAACACTGCCCCGATACCTTGACCTTTCTTGTTCACTGCCCCGTTGAAGTAGAGGCGCCACCACTTCTGGTCTTCTTACTTTTCAAGTCCCGAATCATCCATGGCAAACAATATGTCTTCGTTGGGAAACTGGGTCTACAAGGGTCGATACTCTCGCAAAGGTAAGTCAGCCAAGTGATCTACTAGGGTCTGTCCCTTCACTAATTTTTGCATCATGAAGGTGATGTCATATTGGAATAACAAAACCTACCACTTGACGCGTTTGCCCACTAGCGTTAGCTTCTAGAACAAGTACTTCATTTGATCATGCTGACACAGTAGTAAGACCGGATATACCATCATGTAATGCCGCAGGCATTGGGTGGCCCAAACAAAGGATAAGCAGACTTTCTCAATAGTGGTATACCTGGCTTCGCAATCATTGAACTTCTTGCTCAGGTAGTATACTGTCCTTTTTTTGCTGCTTGTCTCATCGTGCTGACCCAATACGGTGCCCATTGAGTGCTGTGTAACTGATAAATAAAGGAGGAGTGGTCGTCCCGGCATTAGGGGAACTAGGATTGGCAACTTGGCTAGCAACTACTTGATCTTGTCAAATGCGGCTTGGCATTCAACGCTCCACGTGATCTGAGCATTCTTCCTCAGGAACTTGAAGATCGGCTCACATATGGGGGTGAGTTGGGCGATGAAATGGTTGATGTACTGTAGTCGTCCTAGCAGGCCTCGGACTTCCTTCTTCGTGGCCGGAGGGGGCATGTCGATGATGGCTCTGGCTTTGTTAGGGTCGACCTCGATCCCCCTTTGGCTGACTATATATCCTAAGAGCTTTCCAGATGTCACGCCAAACATGCATTTGTTGGGATTTAGCCGGAGCTTGTACTTTTGCAGGTGGTCAAACAACTTTCTCAGGCAGGCAAGATGGTCCTTGGACTCTTTGGATTTGGCAATCATGTCATCCATGTACACCTTGATGTCCTAGTGCATGAGGTTTTTTGAAGAGCACTGTCATTGCCCTCTAGTACGTAGCACCGACATTCTTGAGTCCGAACGGCATTACCCTATAGTAGAAGACCCCCCATAGGATAAATGATGTCTTCTCCATGTCCTTTTCCGCCTTTCTGATCTGATTGTAGCCTGAAAAGCCATCCATGAATGATAACATTTCATGCCCTGCGGTGTTGTCCACTAGTACATCAATGTGAGGTAGCGGGAAATCATCTTTTGGGCTCGCTTTGTTGAGGTCTCTATAATTAATGCACATGCGAACTCGTCTATCCTTTTTCGACACCAGGACCACGTTGGCTAACCATTCTGGGTAAAGAACGACCTTAAGAAATTTGACTTGATGTTGCTTCATGATTTCTTCTTTGACTTTGAGAAGCCACTGCGGGCACCATCTTCTGAGTTTCTACTTGACTGGCTTGGCATCCGACTTCAACAGCAAGATGTGCACTACTACCTCAACATCCAGTCCGACCATATCATCATAACTCCAGGCGAAGACATCACTATACTCCTTCAGAAATGTAATAAAATCTACCCTGGCTTGTGGTGACAATCTGATACTGATGCGGACCTCCTTAACATCGCTCGACACGTTGGTATTCACCACCTCCATGTCCTCCTTGACGTGCAAATTTGGACCTTCTAGATCGTCGTCGTGAGGGTGAAATTCCGACACATCTTCTAAATCATCGATGCCTACATCGTCCTCCTCCTCGTATGCTATGCGTTCTGACAATACCTCCTCTTGGAATGTGGAGTCAATAATGTCAAAGGAGAGGATCTACTCCGACACCTGCCCCTGTCTGCACTTGAGGAAGGTTACGCTGACCTTGGTATTCTTGTAGCTACATTGCATGGATTCCAATCCTTCGCCCCTCTGTTCTGTTGTGGTGTTGGCCTGTTCTTCTCGCTCTACTGTAGTAGTTCTAGTATTTTTGGTTTTTTGTATTTTTTTCGGATTTTTTTGTGTTTTCTACAATAATTTTCCCTCGATTGTCGTCTTGCTGGTAACTGTTCCGGGGGCCACTCCATGGGCTCTCTGAGGAGCCTACCTCAAGGTATTTTTTTTTTCCCTCGCCTGTCTCAAGACGAGGCTTACGCTGCAAAAACCACTTAGACCCGCCTCTCGGCTGCTCGGAGATCATCTCCACTGGTCTAGTCCTGACTATCTTGCCCTCCTCCATAATCATGATTACTGGAGGACCTCTATAGCTCTTGGGTGGGGCAAGTTCTAGCTCCGATGCTACTGCTTTTCCTTTCCTATTTCTGTATTCTTTGGTTGCGTCTTCTACTGAGACCACCAGTTGCTCCTAGAATAGGACCTCCAGATCATTCAGTATTCATCCACGTGGGTCTCAATGGTGGTGCCCTCCTCCTAGTCCGAGGCGAAGTCAACATAATAAGCGCAAGACTCTGACTGTACCAAAGATCCAATAACAGGAAAGGTTGGGATGTTGCTGTTGCTGAACTGCTGCATTTGGGCTGTCACCGTCTCTGGCAACTCTGCTGATGGTGTTGCTACTGTGGCTAACTAAAATTGTGGCGCTGGTGCTACGACTGACTGTGACTATGATGCTGCTGCTGCTGCTGTGGCTGAGATTGATTGTGGCTGTGATGCTGCTGCTGTGACTGTGACTGACTATGGCTTAATATTGTTGTTGTTGTGATTGAGACTGACTGTGGCTGTGATACTACTGCTACTGTGACTGAGACTGACTGTGGCTACGATACTACTGTTGTTGTGACTGAGATTGACTGTGGCTGTGATGCTGCTGCTGCTGTGACTGAGATTGACTATGGCTGTGATACTGCTGCGACTGAGGCTGACTATGGTTGTGATACTACTGCGACTGAGACTGACTGTGGTTGTGATACTGCTGCTACTGAAGGGGGTGGTAAAGCTAGACGGGTAGATGCTGGGACTACTGCTTGTTGTTGCTCTATTTTGTTTGTGGGGCTTGGCTCAACTGCACTCAAGGTGCCTTCATCCATGTAGTAATCCTCAATGCAAACCCACTCGACATCTTCTGCTGGACTCTGCTACTGCTGCACTATAATGACCTGGGATGCGTTCCTGTCCGGGTCCATCACACCTGCACTAAGGAAGTTAGTTAAATTCCGAGGGATAAGCAGCCTTTAGTGCCTGCATGTGCTTCCATGTGGTTCCAGTATCCAAGTCCTTTGCAGTCTCTTCTTTCCTCTGCCTCGACGAGCTTTGTGATCCCTTAACCGTATCGCCCAAGCGATGCTCCCTTTTCGTACCCCCATCGGTGACAGAGGTTCTCAACCATCAACCGAGGGTGGCTATGAACGGATAGGAAGCTAATGCATTCGAGTTCCGGAACAAAATTGACCGGTTCGAAACGATTAACATGATAGAGTACATCCGATGGCTTGGGATCAAAGTGGACAGTCTGACGATCAATAAAAGAGACCGCGTCAACCTCGTCTTTCCCAAAGTTCTCTGCCATGACAACAACAATGTCGTCACCATAGTAGAACTTGATCATACGGTGCAAGGTTGACAAGATGGCTTGATGCTTGTGTAGCCAAGGGCGCCCAAGAAAAAGATTGAAAGCGGGCTCGAGGTCAACAACATAGAATTCGACGTCAAACTGAACCGGACCGATAGTGTGGACACCATAAATTTGCAGGATTGTGGGTAGGCTTCTCTAGAATGGACTTTTGGTTGTTGGGCTCTTAATCACTTTTCCCCAAGACGAACTTGACATCCTAACCTAGTTCCATCCACAAAAACTAGCCTAAATCCTAATCCAAAACCCTAAACCTAGCTTAAACCCTAATCCAAAACCCTAAAGCTAGCTTAAATCCTAATCCAAAACCCTAAACCTAGCCTAACAAACCCCAACCACTTCCCACTTCATCATAACAACCTATAATAACCTTAACCACTTAAACAAACTCTAACCACTTCCCACTCCAACATAACAACCGTAACTACTTAAACAAACCCTAACCACTTCCCACTCCATCGTAACAACCATAACAACCTATAACAACCTCTAACTACCTAAACAAACTCTAACAGCTTCCCACTCAATCTAACAAATCTAACAAACTTTCATAACAACCCTAACCTCTTCTCTAACCACCCAACCATATAACTCTATAAATACCCCCATTTGCAATTTAGAAGAAGGGAAAAAAGGGAAGGAAGAGGGAAAAAAAACTTGAAAAAGAGAGAAGAAAAACTTGAAAAAAGGAGAGGAAGTTTGAGAGGAGAGAAATCAAGGAAAGATCACCAACCAGAGCAACCAAAGGAAGCTCAGATCAGTGAGGAAGCTCAGAGAGGAGAAAATTCAGAGCTCAAGCCAACTCTGGCCACCGTCTCTAGCGAACTCCGGCAGCCACCTCCACTGCCAGCTCAGGTAAGGCTACTGATCTAGCTGATTTTGGTTGCATTTTGTTTCCTAGGTCCTCCTCAGTCTCCCTGGACTCATTCCAGAGGAGAATCGAGCTCCTTGGCCAGAAATGTGGACTGTATGGGTCGACGGACCCATTTTCTCAGGCGAGAGGAAAGGGGGCGCCAGTCCAGAATGCATCCCCTTTCCTAGAGGTTAGGGATTGGCTAGAAATCCCTCCCTCTTGCTTCACCACCTCTTTGGACACCACAACACCCACTTTGCAGGCCTCCAAAAGAAGTTCGTCGACTGTCGTCCTTGCCGTCGTTGGAGAAGAAGAGGTATAGTATATTTCTTTCAAGCACTTCCCACCTCGTGGCTCACTTTAAAGCATCAGGACACCTCCCCCTCCTTTCCCTCAGGCCTCCAGAAGCTTCAACACCTCGATTCCAGCCTCGAACGACCTCCGCAGTCGCCACCGTTGGAGACGATGGCAAGCTTGATCGAGACGGGAGTGAGCGGCGCCATTCTTGCCTCTAAGCGGTGGGAAACTCTCCTCTCCGCGTCCTCAATGGCCTTTTCTTCTTTGGGCTCGTCACTAGAGTTACGACACCGGTGAGGGGGGTGGGAGGAGGCCTCCAACCACTGGATGCCAGATCGGAGCCACTGGATCTTCCCCATTTTCTTCCCTCTTGCTCATAAGATGATTGGATGCCAGATCAGGTATCGGGGGAGCCTAGGATCGCATCCCAGTCGCCGTCACCGGTGAGATGCGGTCTTCGACGACTGTCGGGATTTTTTTCAAAGCTTCTTCAAAAAAAAACTTTATTTCTTTTCTTTTGTTTGCGTTTAGGTCTTTTTATTTTGCATTTAAGTCCCTGCATTAGCTTTTTAATCATTTTAATAATGTTTTGTTTTGTAAAATTGCAGTGTAATCCTTGTGATTATCTTTTAATATTTCTTAGGCTTTAAATTTTGACATAAAACCCTCTGATTTAGTTTTCAATCATTTTAAGTTCATAATTTGCACATAAAACCCTGAACTTCATTAAAATTGTTCTGAATGAATGATTTTCTGGTACAATTGCAAACTAAACCCTGGAGATTCAAGTTTTTATTCAAGTGTGCACATATTTTCATTTTAAACCCTGAACTTCACTAAATTTACACTTAATGCATGTTTTTATGGCATATTTGCAAATCAGTCCCTAGAAATTCATATTTTCATCCATGAGTCCACTTATCTGCACATTTAACCTGCATTTTCTTCAAAATTACACTAAACACATGTTTTGTTGGCAAAATTGCAGATTGGACCCTAGGAATCCTGATTTTATTAAAAAATGCACAGTTTTACACATTTAACCCCTAACTTCATTAAAATTGCATAAAATGTGTTTTCTTAAACATTTTTGCTGATTTAGCCCTAGAATCTCAACCTTTACTCAAGAGCATGTACTTTTTGCACAAAGACCCTTGGAAATTTACATGTTTCACCTGTGCTTTCATTTTACACATTTTGTTACCCTTTTTCATGCATATATTCTCATGCTTATTTTCTTGCATCATGCATGCATTTCGAACTTATTTCAAACTTGGTTTTCGCATTATTTTCCAGATTTCTTACGATTTTCATGATTTTCTGATTTGATTTGGATTTTCATCGCCCGAGGGCGTACATTAACAAGCTTGACAATGCCGACATGGACCCGAATGAGGATTATCTTCTCTCATTTGATTTTCTTGGATTTCTTAAGTTTCCGCTGTTTTACGTGACGCTTTCCGAATATTTTCGATTTTCTTGATTTTCCTCATCGCCCAAGAGCGTACAGTAAAGTGGCATTTTCAATGCCTACATTGTCCCTCGAATTATTTTCCTTATTATTTCGTTTCATTTGTTTCTTCTCTTTGATTTGGCATGTCTTCGCATTCATCTTAGGCATGTGCATATGGGGTGGACAAGCATATACACACTAGATCATTAGCAAGTAGGAAACCTAGAAAGACCAAATTCTTTGGGCGTATGGGAGTGCCTAATACCTTCCCCCTGCGTAACAAGAATCCTTACCCTTTCTCTGGTCCTTATTGGTTTGCGCACTTCATCCATTAGGCATGGAGCATACATGTGTTTTCTTCTCATTAACTTCTTTAGGTTTTTCCTTTGTGTTTGGTTTTCCTCATCTTTCCATTAAAAGACTAGGTAGCGACTCCTTTTCCTTATCCTTTTCTTATCTTTCTTTGGTATTTCCAAGTCTAGTCTCTTTCTCCGAATTCACCATCTTCGTCGTGACCATATTGGGACTCCTCATGTGTTTCCACACACCTTGGAGTCGTACAGGGTTCCACCGGAATGGTCACAGATAGTCATAGGAATGACCAAAACCCCTAATGCATCATGGTGCGTGTTATCAAAAGTCGTCATTCCTTTGACAACTGGCATGATATCCTTGACCTTGAATCTGATTTTGCTTGCAGTGCGCAAGGGGATGATGTTTAGACTTGTGCCGTTATCAACCAGTGTCAAGGGAATTTGAAACTTCTGGAACTGCACAGTGACGAATAACGGTTGGTTGTGATTGGTTCCTGTCGAGGGAAACTCCTGGGATGAGAAGGAGATGACCTCTGGTGTTGCGATCATGCCTACCATGTTTTCGAGGGTTGTGGGCTCAATGGTGGGGGATACTCGGGCTGCTTAGAATACCCTGAGGATGGCCTCCCAGTGTTCGACTGAGGTATGAAGGAGGTCCTAGATGGAATGTGGGCTTTGACCTTCTTAAGCTGGGAGGTGACATCATCTGGGGATTTACTGGTAGTGTTGGTGGTGGGCTTGGGGTTTGCTTCCTCGGTGGTGGGCTTAGGGGGCTGACTTGTTTGCAAAGGTGGAGGTGGTGCTGGGTGGCTTGCCCTGGGGACCGTAGCTGGGGGCTTGTACACCCTTCCGGACAGCGTGATGTTCGCGCACATTTCTGTGGCATAGTCATACGGTACTTGATGGGTATCCCTAGTCAAATTGATGACCAGGGGCATACAAGTCCCGAACTCTAGCTGGCCATTGGTTGGCTAGTGGAAGGCATGGTGGAGTAGGCTGCTAACTGGATGGGTTGGGCAGGAGTTGACTGGGGTCTGGCTTCAAGGCAAACGGGTTAAGATGGGGAGGATTGCATGGTAGGCGATGTGACTACGCACTCTTTCCTAGCGGCCAGGTGAATCATGCTGACGACAGGTTCTGAACTAGAGAGAAGGGATTGATACAACTAAGACAGGAATGGTTCATAGGCCAAGTGGATAAGATCAAAGAGGCAGTGAACCCTTGAGGTCCTGGGTGCTCCCGGATTAGTGTGCTGAGGTAGAGGCTGATTGACTATGTTAGGGTGTGGCTGTGCTCGTGTCGGTGCTGGTACTTGTGCTTGGGTGGGTGTAGACCATGCCTCCAGGGTTTTGATAACAATGACCTTGCGGTCAATGAGGTCCTGTATGGCATTCTAGAGAGTGAACTAGTTGTTCGTCGAGTGCCCCAGGGCCCGATGGTAAATGCAGTACAAGTTCGCTTTATACCACACTGGCAATGGATTCGACGATGGGCGAACATCCGAGTATCTGAGGAGTGACTGCACCTTAAGATGGATGACGCTCAACGGCTCGACCAACGAGGTGAACTCCTAGTCAAATCGTCGAGGCCTCCCATGTGGAGGGTGTTGTCCTTGCCTCGTCGGTGCTACGGGATATACTAGCTTGGCGATGGTAGTGATGTGGGGTGTCCTACGTGCTGGAGCATAAACTATTTGATTTTAAGTCGACGGGTCCACCGCATTCACTAGCACAGCATGGGACCCAACGTATGCAACGACGCTCTTCGGGGGGTCCCTCCTCTTCGGATAGCTAGAGCTGGAGCCATTGTTGTTGTTCCTACTATTGTTGGTGGTGCCAGTGTTGTGGCTAGGGGTGGTTGCCTGCTTGGCAAACGCGGTGAGTGCAAGAAAACTACCACTTCATGGTGAGCTTTCCACGCAGGCGTCAGTTCTAATCAAGAAGGAGAAAGTGGTGATAGGTTGAATGCTAAGCAGAGCCCTTGTGGTTGGCTGTGCTCCATGGATGATCATCTCGATAGACTCCTCATTAGAGGGTCTATCCTTGACCTGCGAGGCAAGGGCATGCCATTACCCGACGTACTTTAAAAAAAATTTGTGGGGCTTCTGCTTGGTGGCAGCCAAGTCCTCCCTCTTGAGGACTAGGTCCAGATTGAAAGAATACTACTCGAGAAATATCTAAGCTAGGTTGTTCCAAGTCCGAATGGTTGCCATGTCCAAAGAAGTGAACCACTTTAGGGCAGGACTAGAGAGACTCTTTTGGAACACGCGGATCAACAACCTTTCATCAGCTTGAAGCTAAGCGAGGTCTCCGTAGTATGCCCTCAGATGGGTGATTGGGTAGCCTTTCCATTGTATTTTTCAGAATCTGGGACTTGGAAATTCAGTGGGAGAGTTGCCTCTAGGAAATAGCAGAGGTCCCAGAACTGAAAAGACTAGTGGTCCCTGCCCTACACTTGTCGAAGTGCTCTTTCCAAATAGCCCATCCTAGAGAGAAGGGCATCTGAGGTCGTTGTTGTTGAGACTGGTGCAACTTGGGTGGGTACCGCGTATGCCGTGTGGGTCGCACCAAGGTGCTCCTCCGGATGCACCATCATACCACCTGGTGTCATGGCATGATGGTCGGCATACCAGTGCGGGCGCGTGGTGTGGTGTGAGATGAATGGGGGTACCTGTGTCTGATGTAGGGATAGAGGATAGGCAGTATGCTATGCTGTAAGTGGTGCAAGGTTTGCGGGCAGCAGTTGCTGTCATGGTGCGAGCCTAGGCAGAGGAACGAGAGAGTGTTGTGCCCCTGCTAGGCCGATGGGCTAGCCACCAGGTGTTGGAGATGCATGCTGTGAAAAGTGGGATAAAGGTGATGGATGTAGGGTCGACACCCCCATCTCCTGATTAGCGAGAAGCTGGGGCGACGATCGGGGAGGTGCAGTGGGTGCAGAGTGGAGCACCAAAGCAGAGGGTGGTGAGACCTTAGGGGGAGGAGAAGTTGAGAGCAGTGAGGAGTCCAGGGAGAGTGTCACACCCTGCAACTTTTGGGCGAGGGCCATGAAGTACTGGGCTTGCACGGCTGAGTTAGCGATACCAAGGGACGGGATTGTCAATGGAGCTAACACAGTAGAAGGCAGAGAGGGAGTAGACTGTCTAGAAAGGGTGGTACCTACCAAGGAGGTTACTGTAGCCAATTGGGTGGTTAAGGCAGATGGGCCCTATAGAGGGAGAGACACAGACAACTTCGGAGCTCGAGTGATGGTCACTGAACCAAACTCAGTGACGGGCTCCAGATCGGACTCGGTCTGCCAGTGTCCCGACACAAAAGGAGAGGATGCTCCATAGGCCTAGAAGAGGCTGACATGGGGGGGGGGGGAAGGCAGCAGTGGAAGTCAGGAAAAGGGATGAGGGAGACGAAGTGGCGATTCCCTCAGAGGTGACAGTGGAAAGAGCCTCGTTGACGCATTGGGCCATGACAGAACATGAGCTAGTGCGAATAGGGCTACGATAGCTGAAGGAAGGGAGAATCCTACGACGAGCCATCGTCAAAGGCGACAAATAGCTCAGAAGTGCAGCTGAGAATAGGTGTCACACGACAAGGGAACAGAGAGGGAGCGCTCGAGCTTGGGTCAAATGACTCGTACACGAACCTGTGGATAGAAAAAAGACAGGAGCAAGTATCAAAACCTGAGGATAAGCAATGCAATGTTTATTAAGTGGTATGAATGACACACATGCACATGGATGCAACTAGCATGCACTCTCTCACCATCTATGGAATGGTGGTGCGTTGGGAGCCTCAACCTTGCCAAAGAATGAGTTGTACCCTCTACTAACACCGACACAACCCCAGACAGGGGGGACAACCCGACATTGAATCCTACACCAAAGCAATAGGACAAGAAAATCGGAACTAGCCTTCACAAACTATAGGTGGACTTAGAGGAGAGAGGATGCATGTACCTATATGGTTCAATCATGCGAATATACTTGGTGATTTTTACTTGCCCCTTTTATTAACCATAATAAAAGGGAGGTGAACATTTGTCTCTAGTTATCCTTACGCATTAATTTTTCTTGCAAAATTTTAAGTTAACCAAGGGGAGAGGCAAGCAAGTCTCTAATTTTCCTTGGGTAAAAGATAAAAAGAAAGCGAAAACACACAAACCATGGCAAAACAAACATCAAACAAAAGGCATGGACATGGCATGTGCTTGGTGTCGTGAATAGGATGGTGATGAAGAAAAACAAACAACATTGCAAAAGGCATGGAACATGGCATGTGCATTATAATGTAAACATAATATTTCGGTGTAAAGTAAAACACACATCATCCATAAGGCATAATGCATCATAAAACATGTACACATAAAGGAACCCATGCAAGCGAGAAAGAAACGAAAACAAAAGCTAAAGTCTGTGTTTCCCCAGCAGAGTCGCCAGTTCCTGTGACCATGCTGGCGGAGGGGAACCACACTCCCATGCGATCGGGACCACATGGGGACCAGTAAGGCCATGGCAAATCCTGCGAATCCGAGAACAAGGAGACAGGTCGAAAACACTGGAAAAACAATATGAGGATAAAATGAGGAGTCGCCACCTAGTCTATTCAAAACGGAAAGACAAGGAAACCGTATTGGAAAACCAAAACTCGAAATTGAATGCAAAGAAAAAAGGATGACTCATGCCAAATGGATTCGACACATGGATCATTACGAACCATAGAAAGGATAAGGACTTCTGTTACATATGGGAAATGTGTTAGGCACCCCTGTACGCTCAATGAGTCGGTCTCTCTTGGAATTTCACTCGAATGCATGGAAATGTGGGCACTTAGATGCAGATTAATGGGGCTACATGGATGATGCAAGAGAAATAAATTATATGGCTAAAGGAACATGACATATTGGAAACTAAGTGCAATCAAAACAAGAAACATAAAACAAAAACATAGGATGAAAGTGTGGTGGGACCAATGGCTAAGCTATGCCAGATTTCACCCTTGGATGACATGCGCATGTGCGACGTGCAAGTGACTCGTGCAACCACGGTGCGTCACCTAGGTGTGCCATGGCGATTTGCCATCATGGCCAGATCCCGGTCTCATAGTGGTTACAATGCGATGGCTAACAAGACGCAAGGGAGATTATCATGCTAGGGGACATACATGAACTAAAGAAAGTGGAAAAGCATTTCATAAAGGAACACTTAAGAAACAAGAGATTAAAGCGTGTCAGAGAGTAAAACCATGCTAAAAGAAACAAAATATGCATGAGTGACCTAGAATCGGGCAATTGTGGCCTTGGCTTGGTCAGGTCTGACCCCATCTGAGCCCTGTTCGACACACACATGTCAGACACGCTATCGAGGCACGTAGGTGGAATAGGGGCTAGACCTTCCTCCTTCATTGCCTGCTCCCCAGAGAGTGAAGCATCACTGGACGATGGGGGTCGTCTGGGAGCTGGAGAACACAAACATGGCAAGATGAGTATGCATGAGAACTGATGAAATGAAATGAGTTCTCCTCCCCACCTCATCGTCACCGATGTCAACGCTGGCCTCCCTTCGGTGAGCCTCCACAGGAGGATCAGGATTGGGGAGCGACTCAATAGCTCAAGAGAGCGAGAGGAGGAGGGCAGCCGTCGCGACGGGTCGTGTTGGGTGCTCAATGGCCAAAGCCTCACACCGGCGTGGGCCAACCACTTGCGGGGATGGTATGTGGGATGCAACAAATAGTGGAAAACAGCAGGAAACGCAGGTGGAATGTAAAGCTAAATTAGCCAAGCTATCCTCTAGATTAGATGAGTGGAAGGGATACCTTTGGTGGTGGTCGGTTGTCCACTTTGCACTGGTGGTTGGGACTCCAGCAAGGGTGACAAGAGTGGCTGTTCGGTGGAGAAGGACTGGTCAGAGGGGGCCGAGAGTGCTCGGAAGTTGGCTGGGAAGCTCCCTTGGTGGCATGGACGAAAGAACTTAGGTGGCTCAGGTGTTGGATTCAAATTCTTCAGCGAAGTTCTTTGGGTTCTCTCTGGTTCTTCTTACGATTGAAAAATTGCTCGAGCCCTCTCTTCTCTAAAGGGGCTCGGGGGTTTTGGTCAATCGTCTGGAGTAGTAAGTGGAGTGGGGCAGCGATGGCAGGGCTGACAGGGCATGGTTGCAGGGAGTGGCTCGCTGGACAATCGTTGGCTTTGCGTGATGGTGGGAGCTGCACAGGGTGGTGGTGGAGAAAGGGCATGGGAAGCTCTAGAGGTTCCAAGCACATCGGGAAACATGTCAAGGTTTTGTGCACAATGTCGCTCATACGAGGTTGTACGACGAAAGCAACGAGTCAAGCGGTGCTTGCCAGACTAGCTTGGCCCTGACGTGCACTTGGGCTGCGCTATCGGGCCAGGCATGTCATTGGGCCATAGCACACAAGCCGGGTTTTAGGTGTTGGGCTTAGTTGGATGAGTGGAGCTAAGGGTGATTTTGGAGGTTTTGGGTTGGTTTAGGTTTATGAGCTTGGTTGAGGAATTGGGTAGGACCAGGTCAACCGCTTAGTTGCACTCTCTATCGAGTCCACCTGCCAACATTGGCCAGAAACCAGGGTGTCTACACCTTCACTTAGGTCAATCTACATTTTTTTTTGTTTTTATGTGTCAATAGCTAAAATAAATCTTATGAGATCATTGATCACTTGAATGTTTAGAATATTTCTCTAGAGAAATATAAATAATGTAGTAAGATACTGTTAGAAATAGTGCATTATTTTGATGATAACTTAAATCATTGCTAGTGCACATTTTCATAAATATTAAAGGATGAAAAGATTATAAGTTCTTAAACATATATACTCAAAAAAAATATGACTGGAGATATACTTGTGTTTTTCTGTATAAATTCTCAATTGTATGCAAGTGTTTTTCAAAGTAACAGAAACAACATACTAGAGTTAAATCGGCATACCATTTTAGTAAAAAACGGTATGAACAACGGCGTTCCGCTAGATGAAAAGAAGAATTGAAAATGGCATACCGAAGATTTTTCGGCATACCGTTTCAGTAAAAAACGGTATGTGCATCGGAACTCCGGAACAGATGAGGAGATGAAGACAAAACTAAACAACAGCATACCGGAAGAAAACGGTATACCGAAGGATTTTCAGCATACCGAATTGCCCGTGGATTGCAGATTAAAGATCATTTTTGGCATACCGAGGCCAAAACGGCATACCGTTGGACTAGCCGTTTACGACCGTTTTTATAGTCGTTAG
>JAMKQA010018902.1:0-19517 GCA_024699735.1 Posidonia australis
TTCATAAATGCTTTTCTTATTTTCTGAAGTGATTATATAACATTTAATCACATATCATTTGTTATCATCAAAATGTATTTATAGATTTTTCAACAATGTTTGCACTAATGCATCGTCTAAGCAATACTTTATTAGTCATTATCAATCTGATAATCCTGTTGAGACTGCGAAGGTCGTTTCAAATTTACTGGAATCCTCTGATGGTTGCACTTCCGCATGTCTTGTGAATAGTAGCGCGTCTCATCGCATTGAATGGGCGCCACCCCCTTGTATGCTGAGTGAGCATACCTTTTTCGCTTCCCAGTGGCCTCCCTCGTGAGTGGATTCAATCTCTGATGATGAGGTTATTTCTAACATTGCTAATATTTCTCCTTTTGGTACTAATCATTCCTCGGTTAGCACCAATATATCGTCTAAGCAACATTATTTCAATAATTATCTCACCGATAATTCTATTGAACCTGTGATAGCCGTTTCAAGTAATCTGGAGCCAACTGACGGTTGCACTCCCGAAGCTTTCGTGAATAGTGGCACGGCTTATCGCATTAATTGCGCGCCATGCTCTAGTAACCTTGATCCCCAGTGGCTTTCTTCGCGTGTGGGTAATATCTCTGACGAAGAGATTTTCTCTGACACTAAAAAAAAACGTAGCTGCCTTTCCTCGTCCTCCTCCCATATTTTTTCCACTGGCGGACGATATCCCTCCTCTGGCTCAAGATACGCGATCCTTGCGTCTCCTGTTAAGCCTTCCTCCTCCATCCTTACTGTTGGCGGACGATCTCCTCCCTCTCCTTCTCGTGTTACTGATGCTTCATGTTGCAGCATCTCAATACACGAAGATCAGAGTGGTGATTGGGAAAAAATTTCTAGGCAAAAATCCCGTCCTCCCTGTGTAAGTTTTTGTAAACTTCATGGTAGATGCTTTAGGTGTGGCTTAAAGGGGCACGAAAAAAGATCTTGCAAATACAATGGTTTTTGTTTTAAATGTAAATCCCCAACTCATTTTGTAGCTCTTTGCAAATACTTTCAGGAATCGTACATGACTCCTCCCCACCCTTCTACCATGAATCCAGTTGAACTTTCCCCACAGAACCCAACTATGCTAACCCCCACTGAGGCTGTTTGTAGCCGGTATCAGTTCTTATCTCGCAGTGCTATCATCATTGCCCACTCTCCCAATCTCACCAGGGAATCTTTAGTGGAACACATTAGGACTCGTTGGGCTGATGCCCCGGATATAGAAGTGCAGACCTTCTCTCCTGGGAAGTATCTTTTAATCTTCCCTTCTGTAAAAGCTAGGAATGATTCTCTCAACATCTATGGACCCATGCTTCAGATGATATTTACCTCCTTCATCCTCTGGACACCAAATTCTAATGCGATTTGTAACTAAAAAGGAGTCTGGATTAGGCTCGAAGGAATCCCCCATCACCTTTGGAACGTGAATATTTTTCGCCACATGGTTGCTAGCTTTGCCGATTTATTGGAGGTAGACCTGTCCATAGATTTTGTGAAGACTTTGGGTTTCTCCAAGATCAGAGTCAAACTTCACCCTGGTATGGAAATACCAGATTGTAGGTATTTCACCTTTGGCAAAACTGTTTACCCGATAAAATACAAACAAAGTTGGGACATTTGCTCGACTGCTGATATTCCCCCTAAGCCTACCCATGTTTGGCCTCCCAAACCCTATTCTGACTTCCCTAGTTCCAGTGCTTTGAATCCGGTTCGGAAGCAATTCAAAAATAACAAAGGGTGGAGGGGAAATAAGGGAAATAAAATTTCAAAATCTGGGAAACATGTCTGGACTAGACCTATTAGTCCAAAACGGATGCCTACCTCGAAAGCTGCAGGTATTCTCCCTACCCCCTCCTCCTCTTCCCCAAGGGAAGCACCTTTTCCCAATATACCTGTGACTGCCTCTCCTAAATTCAACCATGAGGAAAATGATACTTCAAAGTTTATTGAAACTGAAATTAAAGTAAGGAATCTCTCTCTATCCAAATTTAAAAAGGTTCTGGCTGTCTATGACTGTTTGGAAAGTGATGATTTGGGTGGAACAAGCGAGGCTGTCGCTGAACCACATCCACCTACTCCCATACACGCGCCAGATAACTTTAATATTAATTCATGCACTTCTTACTCTATGCATGACACTACTACAGCTGTTTCCTCTGATATTTCTGAGGCTTCTTCTCCTGATTTTTCTGAGGATTCTTCTCCTGATTTATATGATAATAACTGTAATTTATTGCATGATATACTAAATTGGAGTTCTTATGACCATTTTAGTAGTTTTGCTAAGAAAATTGGAATTACTTTAAATTTTTTAGCTGAAGTTAAATCTTTTTACAATCTAGTTAGAAAAGACCAAGGTTTAGCTCACCTAAACCTAAATGATGATTCTTGTATCTTTGAGAATTTTGCTTCTCTTTCTATAACCCCAAGTAATTAAATGTTGATAGCAGCATGGAATATTAGAGGTATGGGAAATTGTGGGGAAAAAAAGAGCTATACGTAATCTGGTTAGATCAAATAAATGTAATATACTTATTATTAGTGAGACTAAACTTGAATCCTTTTCCCCCAACCTTTTAAATAATATAGGTGGAGGTATAATTACTCAATGGTCTTTTCTCCCATCATTGGGTGCATCTGGGGGAATCCTTATTGGCTGAGATGATAATTTGTTTACTATTTGTGATACCATTGTGGCAACATATAGTTTATCTCTATCTTTCAAGAACAATTCAGATAACTTTGAATGGTGGCTCACAGGCGTATATGGGCCGTGTGTTCCAGGTTTAAAGAAAAATTTTATTGAGGAATTGGATACCATTTGTAATAAAGTTAATTCTAATTGGGTTATTGGAGGAGATTTTAATATGATAAGGTATTTGCATGAACACTCCTCTATTTGTGGCATATCCTATCATATGAAGGTTTTTAATGAATTTATAGAAAATCATTGTCTGATAGACATTCCCCCTAATAATTGCAAATACACTTGGTCAAACTTTCATGATCAGCCCACGATGGTCAGATTAGACAGATTCCTGATCACAACTGGCTGGGGGGATAAATATCTTGATTCTTTTTTTTTTGGGAAAATCTAGAGTCACCTCTGACCACATACCTATCACACTTAGTACAATTCCTTATGATTGGGGCCCTCCTCCTTTTAAGTTTTACAATGCTTGATTTTTAATTGAGGGATTCTCCAGTTTCATTGAACATTGTTGGCGTAATTCATTAGCCATATGTGTGTCTACATCTCCTGTGGCCAGATTTGCATATCGTTTAAAATACCTTAAAAAACATATTGCCCTATGGATTACTCCTATTAGGGAACAAAGGAAACTTAGACTTAAGGTAATGGAATCACAAATCACCCATATTGATTCACTACTAGAATCCTTCAATAATTCAACAATTTTTCGAGGGAAATTGAAGGAACTTAAGGATGAACATCACTTACTATTACAAGAACAGGAAGCTTATTGGAAACAAAAATCCAAAATCCAATGGCTTAAAGAAGGAGACCTCAATACGAAATTCTTTCACAACATGGTAAAATATAGGAGAAGAGTGAATGCTGTCCATTCTCTTATTATTAACGGCATACAGGAACAATCCCCATCCTTAATTTGTAAAGAAATAGAAAATCATTTTATTAGGCAATTTAATAAGGCAAATAGAACAATACCTTCTTTTGATTGGGATACTCTAGTGCCAATCAAAATCACTAACCCAAATATTTTGGAAATCCTTTTTTCCATGGAAGAGATCCAATTGAGTGTTAATCATTGCCTGGGGAAAAAACTCCCGGTCCTGATGACTTCCCATTGTGCTTCTTTCAGCACTTCTGGGACATCATGAAATATGACATAGCAGAAATCTTCAATAACTTACATTCTTCCAATGATATAGAATATTTGATCCACATTAACCAGACTTTCATTTCTCTTATCCCTAAAAAAGAAAGTGCCAAAGAGAAAAGATTTTAAGCCTATTAGTCTAGTAAATAATCTTTATAAAATTATATCAAAGACTTTAGCAACGAGGCTCACTCCTATTATCAACAATATTATTGATAATTCTCAACGTGCCTTTCTTGTTGGGAGGTATATTGGTGACTGTTTTCTAGTTGTTCAGGAAACCTTACATTACATGAAAGTAAATGCTATTCCGAACCTTATTCTGAAATTAGACTTTGAAAAGACTTTTGACAATGTTAATTGAGATTTTTTAATGAAAGCACTTAAAGACTTAGGCTGTGGAAACAAGTGGAACACTTAGATTAAAATGTGCATTACATATGCTAAGTTCTCCGTCCTAGTCAATGGCTCTCTTAAAGGGGATTTCCAAGCTTCTAACGGACTAAAATAAGGTGACCCACTCTCCCCATTTCTCTTTATTGTGGTCACACATGTATTGAATAGGATGCTATCACTAGTAATTGATAATAATCTAATATCAGGAATCTAATTACCTAATGGTGGTCCTAATATATTGAATATTCAATATGCAGATGACACCGTATTATTTTTGTCTACTAAAGAGGATAATCTAATAAATATCAAGAGAATACTTTATTATTTTCAAACTTGTTCAGGTTTAACAACTGCACGAAAGTAAAGAGTGGAACATGAAAAGCTCTGTGGGCATAAAATTCCCTATGTTAATTCATTCATGACCACTCTTTCAATTTCTTTGCAAAGGACACATACGGTCGCTTATCAAATTCACAAAAAGAGCACGGATTATGACAGGCAAGTACAAAGACTTGATCCTGACTTTTAAAAAAATATAAAGAAGACTTGACCCTAGTGCGAGACACGGTAAACAAGCTCGTGTTTTTACATGTGTTCTAGTTGACTGGGGCATGTCCCATAATCCTCACAAACATCAACATCCGGTTCCAACCCGAAGGCTTATTTTCTCACCCAAGTCGTACAACCTTAGTAGTCACTAGAGAGTGCACATTCAGTCATTCACATCTGATCTCGTAAGTATTTCAAATCTCCGAAGGCCAACAACAAATGGATATGTATATATGCATAAACAGAAGTCAAACATGAGGTACACCTATTCTACTGATACAAAAGAATATACAAAAATAAATTACATGTATACAATAACAAATAGACTCTTCATATTTGGCTATATATGATATCTGAGTGTAGAAAAGGTATTAGCAGTCTTCATATTTGGTGATATATGAAACAAAGTCATAGTTTCCTTCAATCTACCACGAAAAAAGGAAAGTATGCGACGAATATACAAAGAAATAAATCATATACGGACCAATCATGGCAGCCATCAGCAATCCTACGAGTTTGATTCTCCTTGAATATCCTGTGGCATCATGAATTCTCATTTGATTCCTTACACATGCGTCATCACATACTAAGAGTATGGCTACTAGCACTTGCCGTTCAACAGCCTTTCTTCATGTGTATGTATAATGCAGCCACTAGGTATATTTTCACGGCCTTCAAGAAATAGTTATCAGAGGTCACCTTTACAGATGGTCTGGGAAACTGCACTTTAGAAATCTTAAACAGAAAATTTCCTGAACGCAAGGAAGTGATGATGATGAGAGTATTTCCTTCAATGCCAGTGTTATATCTTGATAAATCTATGCCCATGGGGTATGGAAATGGATGGGGCGTTCTTGTTGAATTCTTAAGGGAGAGGAGCTTTAAACCATTCCAAAACCTCCTCAATCTGAATGTATGGCAGTTCAAATTTGAATCACCAATGTTCCTTTTAGAAATCTGTAAGCAAAAGAAAAGCCAAATCAAGGGAACGCCCATCAACTTATAAAAAACAACTTATAAAAAAACAAAATAAATATGTAGTCCCTAGGCAGGGTTGTAAGAATCAGTGTTTTAAAACTCAGGCGGTCCAGCAGGGAATAAGAGCGAGCACCAGTCAAACAAACCTGCAGACAAACAAGCCAGGTGATGATGGTGTTTCTTTGTTGCTTTTTTAATGCCTGGTGTCCCCTCTTAGGACCTTTCTCCACTCCCTGATCTCCCAGACCCTCCCTGATGCCTGATTTGGAAGACTTAATCACCTCATTAATCGAGATTGGGCCCAGAAAATTCAATCTTCAACTACCAATGGCTAAACAGTGGAAGAATTTCGGGTTCCTGTCGCCCACCTTAAGCCACAAAGTACATGATCGCCGCCTCCATGCAGTCTCATCCAGCATATCCCCGCCCCCCACGCTCGAGAGTCTTCTTTCTCATCAAGCACTTCAATCAAGTTTTACAGATTCCTCACCTTGACTCACACACACACCCCAACACACGCACATCCCCCCCCCCCCCCCAACCACAACCTCCTCTCTGGCCCACTCTTTCAGGTACTCCTCAAGCCACTTCAGCTTAGTGCACAAGTGTTTTGATGAGCCCCAATTCCTTCTAAACTCTTGGCATCCTCTCAACCCAGCTTGGCGCCACCAAACGCAGAGATGACCATCGAAGTCATCTATGTCCAACCATTTTGCCTCAAATCTGGAAGGTCAAGGGCTCCAATCAATGTCCTCAACTGACGACAGGAGAGGGAGATGATCCGAAGTTGGTCTACTTAGGCAAGACACACGAGTATCTAGCCACACTTCATCCCAACCATCAGAGATCAAAGCTTGGTCAATTCTGGCCAAGGATGGGTCTCAACGTAGAGTAGACCAAATGAATTGACAGTGCAACACTAGCCCATTCATTCTTCAGGAAAGAATGGGTCTGATTTTGCATCCCATGCTTATTAGAGGATAGAGATAGAATTTGTGATAAATCATACCAGAACTATGCCGTAGCAGCTTCACTCCACAGGGAAAAGTTAAGATCCAGAGTTGCCACCAGTACCAAAATTGTGTGACTGTTCCATTGTCACATCCTTGTTACTAGATTGGATCATTTCATGTCCCAGGACCTTCAAATGTAGATAAGAAACATGTGAGACAGGAATCTAGATCCTACTCAGACAAGGAAATAGTTTGTAGATGCTTCCTGAAAACCATCGGGTTAACAAGTCACACAGGTGAAGAAGATTATATTGGGTTACTGTATCTGGATAAAATCAACAATTTCCAATAGCAGAAGCATTGCCATCATTCCATGAAGAAGGCTACATGTGATGTGTACACTTTGACAATGACAAGCATCAGTGTTCTATTTCAGATAGAATTCCTAATCTTCTGTTTGTATCTCTCTTAAAATTCTGATATTAACATGCAAACTGGAGATGCGTAAGACATGTTGGATACCATAAACAGTTACAGCAGTAGTAAGAAGTAATCTTAGGTCCTAAATGAGATTGTTCTGTAACATTCTTTAGTCCTTACATAAAGGAGGAAGGCAAATCAACAATACTAATCATTTTCACTAGTAATTTTAAAGAATTTCTGCTATTCCATAAGGCTATACAACTGCAACCTTGAGGTAAATTGTCACTAATAAATACCCCAGTTTAAGATTTGATTTTAACCATACCAAGTATCTACTAATACTATTGATGAAATCAAAATGCACATATGAACCCAAATTTTACCATTTTGGGGGATAAGGAATGTCCTCGAGAATTTGTTCTACTTGGTGACCACATCACATTCTCAACAGGGGAAGGCTCTGGTATAGCATTCTGCATCCAAAAAAAAGGTTGGACAACGCAGAAAGTTTTTCAGTCACATTGATGCATAGATGAGCATAAAGTACAGATTATTATAAGTTATTTTACAGAGATTAAGAGCATACAGTGTTTATGGTTTCAACAGAAGTATTATCTGCTTCGTCCAGATAAATGGAATCCTTTCTGATTCCGTGTCTTGTTCTGCTCTGAGATCCAATTCCATTAAAAGACTCTAGAATGGCATTTCCGATTTGCTTGCCACTATTTTTACCATCCAGGTTACAGTCCCATGTGTACATTACATATTTACGCAGCTAGTAAATATTAATCATGGGTAAGTTCAACATTCATAATATTCATTAGATGGGAAGCAAAACAAAATTTGTAGATCTACCTTGTCCCAATTCCTTTGAGCCCGATTTCGACTGATAGTGTTCCAAAAGATAATATCTTCATTTCGTAGCTTCTTGAATCGATATTCACACTGTTAACAAAGATGAGCGCTAAAAAGGTGAATATTTAGGGATACCACTTTATGCAAGCAGAAGAAATACCCAATTATTCAAGAAAATTAGGATCAAGGACTTTGCAAAGTAAGATGTGCCATACTTTTTATGAGCAATAATCAAAAAGATTTTATTGAAATCAAAAAGAAAAATTACAGGGGAAAAGTGACAAAAAAACAAGAAAACAAAACCCATCAAGATGATAGAATCTCAAAAGAGAACAAAACATGATCGCTCCAGCAAGGAAAAGCTCAAAAGAAAACAAAGCCAAAGCCAGGCCAACAAGAAGCTCAAGCCAAGCAACAATAGTCGAATCAGAGGCTACATCACAATCAGATGAAGATGAAGAACAAGTCACCACCAGATCAAATACCCTCTCTTTCCATCGAATCAGTGCATTACTTAAAAGGTGTCACAAAAAACAAGCTTCACGAAAACAAAAGGCAAAAGTGAAGTAAAAATAATTTCCAAGCAACATTTGCGATACAATTATTGCTTGTGTGATGCTAATTCATGTCTATTGCAGAGGCTGAATCCACATATGACATCAGAAAAGGGAAGCTGAAATCGTTCCTTTTACATTCAACATAAAACTTCAAGTCGTTGAAATGAAAGAAGAGAACTATTTCACTACCATGTAGCACTCGAAACAGAAGAAAGCCACCTATCACCTACAATCCATAAACTTGGGAACGATAAGTTATCTTCCTGATTTTTTTTTTTCATTCCACAGGATACTTCCAGTAATCAAAAGGAGACAAGAAAATTTCTACTCTCATATCATCAAGTGCTACAGATAAAATATCGAAACTGATATTTTTATCTGCTAAAAGGAAAGTTGGATGTTCATAATTGAACAGTTTGGCTTTCCCATGTTTCCAGAGCAACCATGCCCTGGGAAAATTTCCTTCATTTTTAAGACTGTGTGGGAGAAGATTTTCCTTTCTGGGTGTTAGAAAAGTTGGGAGAATTCTTAGTTAGTAGCTGCTATCAAAAGATGGCGAACCACACAAACTCAGAGCCTTGCGAGTGTATAGTGTGGTATGGATGCAAATCACCACTGAAGATCCATATGTTCACGTGATTAGTCGTGAAAGGAAGGATTTTAACAAAATCATATAAGAGTAAGTGATTAGACCTGTCAAATAGATCGTGTCGTGTATAAATGTGCATACTATACTTATATGTTAAACCCAAACACGACCCATTTAATTATCGTGTATCTAATACTGAATCCAAACATAAATTGTCTGTTAATGTGTATACACGACATGACCCATTAAGTACACGTTTAAGTAAATCGTGTCGTTTTGACACGATAACGATCCGATTGACATGAGTACATGTTTATTACACGGTTACACGTTTAATACAAGATTACATGTTTAGTATACGTTTAACATTTACACGTTTTGTACACGTAGAAAAATTAAAGACAAATCAATAAATCATGAAACCAATCATTCAATAATATTTCACAACTTCCATTGTTCCATATGTTAATATCATAAATCTACAACATATCATAAACATCCACTATTCAAAATAATAAAAGTTATAATCTATATACATGATTAGGTAACGTGTACTTATCAGGTTTTTTACTATAGACACGAAAACGACCCGTTTAATTATCGTGTCTACCAGATAGACACGATAAATACACGAGATATGATAAGAGTAAATCCAAATATAGTTATATCATGTCGTGTTATCGTCTCGTGTCAGAAATTGACAAGTCTATAAGTGATGGCAGGAGGTGAGATTCCGTGCTGCCTGTGTAGACAGGAGACAGTCGAGCATCTCCTTGTAAACTGCAGGATTAGGCAAAGAAGTGTGGATGGTTTTGCGTGAAACAGAGATTGCACAAACATTGGATGTTTTCTGGGAAGAATAGTATTTAAGCTCAGGAGGCCACTTTGCAGAAAGGAAGAGAAGGCACATTATGAAGATTAATGCTGTTTGTTGGGCAATTTGGAACCATAGGAACAAGATTCCTTTTGAGAAAGAAAATCTGTGCTTCGGAGGAGATTTCCTATCATGCTAGATGCCTTCTGCATAATTGGGAAAGGATGCTTTGTCTTTTTATTTTATTTTCCACCTTTTGTAATTATCAATTGGATTTAACTGTGCATTTCCTGTATGGCGGTATCTTATCATATTGGATGATGCTTATTTCTCAGTAAGAATCATCCTACCTTTACGTTTCAAAAAAACTTTTAAACCGTCAGCTACCACCCACTCAACAACCATGTTAACGTCATCACCATCAGATAAGCTTCCTCTTCCTTCCAAGCCACCCCTAGGATGTGCACTCCCAATAGATATCCTCCGTTGACATTAAAGGGGCCTAAGAAAAATTGATTTCATCTATCAACGAAGACCAGAAACCCCTCAATCTTTGTCTTTCAGCTATTTGTTCCCTCTTTCTCCTGAGTCCTGATCTAACCCACCTTTTATTAGCTTTTCTCTGGGTAATCTGTCAAATGCTGGCCACTCATATAATTTCCTGTTTTCACCCAAAACCATTTTAACATTGACATGTTCCTTGTTCTTTGTCCACTCTTTCACCTTTTAACACAGAAGCTTAAGGAAAATCCCCTGGTCTAACATCCTCCTGAATATTATCTCAACCGTTCTCACAAATTGAGACAACTCCACTTCTAGCTAATTCATCAAAATTCATAAACTTAAACCACAAAAGTTAAGAGCCCATAGCCCAGAAGCCACGATAACAACCTCTTCAACTCATCAGTTACCTTCATCAACAGGGAAGGTACATGATCATATGCCAGCATGCTAGATTTAGGACCCATCTGCCAGCAAAAACTAATAGGCACCTATTTTCTAGAATTTATTCGGAATTATAAGTTTGAGAGAGAGCATGAGAGATGAGCAATAAAGTAGACAAGTGTAACAAGCACAAAGAAACTCCAAAATAATACAAATGACCAAAAGACTAACCTGTATTAAGAAGTATAAGAAAATAGCAACACTGAAGGCATAAAGACCACCAACATTCGCAAGAAAACTCACTGCAAGTGATTCAATGAAAGAAAGGCATCAGAGGTACACATTTCAATAAGAATTAGAGAGCACTCGCAACTTATAACAAATAATATTCTTAGAAAAATTCTTCAAAAAAAAATTGTTAAACAAGGAATTCTTTTGATTGACAAGTACAACATGAGAAATGTATAATAGATGTTTTCAAATAGTTACTTCTAAGATGTGTTTTCTTTATCAGAGGAAGCAAGACAAACATTGACAATATTTTAGTATACCATAACACTTAAAAAAGCCATATCTAGCAAAAGATAATTGGCTACACAATATTTTAGTAAATCGATTCAATAATTTTAGTAATTGTTAAAACTAAACTTTTCAGTACATTGTGGAGGAAATATAACATAGTTTACCAAAATGAGGCAAGGCCATATGTGATAATTTGCCTCTAGACATATAATGAAAGTATATTACCATTACTTGCAGCATATATATGTATGAATACATTTCACATGAAAACATGAATTAGACAATAAGACTCCTAGAAATAGGAATCACAGAGCAATTATCCTTATGTTAAAGATCAATTCCTCACCGACGAATGTCTCAAGATAAAAAAAAGGACAACGTCATCCACAAAAAGCATCATCATTATATACTGTGTGCCACTACAGGAAAGATGGACATACAAATATATAAAAGGGATTACACAGAACATTATTTCAAATAGTTAAAATCCGACGACCAAATAAATACAAGAATCCAAAGAGAAAAATATTCATACCAGGTCCCAAAATTTTTTCATCATCAATCTCCACAATGTAATCTGAGAGATATCTAAGATACAATGTTGTATTGATTAAACCATCATTGGGGCTTTGAAGAGAAGCTTGAAGCTTGTTTGCGACGGAATGTGTTGATCCCGGAATAAAACCATGAAAAAGAGGCTGGATGATACTTAAGTTGCGCCTATTATAATATATTTGAGGAAACAAATGGATAATCAATACATTAGTATCTGGCCCTCTGAATGTTTTAGGTGCATCTTTTGAGTACAATCCAGAATTCACAGTACCACTGACATAACTCATCCGTTTATCATTTTGGTGATCCCTTGCTGTAAGATTAAAATGAAATGCTACTGCAGTAGCAGGGTCTCTTGGAAGGTCAATGAATTTCCATGAGATGTAGAAATTCCCATAAGGTACCTGACATCTGTTACATTTAATAGTAATGGTTGGTCCCCTGCTTGTGTTGTGGCAGGAATAGTTAGCAAAGGTTGACAACGGGGATGTTCTGAAATCAATAAAGCCAGGATTTCCAGTCGCCAAAGTACCAAGATCACGTAAATGGGAACAGCCCATGCTAGAAATTGCAGTAATATTGAATTCCATATCATTCACAAAAGAGAGGAAATCTGGTGCATTAGATGGTTTTACTCTATGGACCTCAATCGTTCTTTTAGAAATAATCTGGTAGAGCAACCTGTGATAAGACAAGCAGAAAAGCTAATCATTATTCAATGAGAATACAGGCATCATGTGCAAGGACAGAGCTACAAATTCATCCAAGAAGGTGCAACTGAGAACAATAGTAGAACATGGAAATTTCACAAATGTAGAAAGGTGGACCATGTAGTGAGAAGTGATGAGTAAAAAAGAAGTGCAGTTGTCGAAGAAAATTAATTGATATGATGTCTAATTTAACCATAAAAATCCATAACTAATATGAAGCCTGAATAGACTTCCTAATTGTGACATTGAAAGATCAAAGTGTTGTAGGCAACTCACGCCGAAAACAATCCAATGAATAAAATCAGACTTGCAATAGAAAATGTCCCACCAAGCTCTGTTCTTCTCTCCATTACCACCTTGCGGTCACCCTAAATTATCAGAGACATGTATTAATGAAATTAATTATATCAATATATTAGCTACCATGAAGTTACAACGGTAAACGAAATTGTGAATGCTGTGCCAGTGGCAGATATTAAAGAGAAATGTTCAATAGAACTGCTAGGACTACAAATTGTGTAATCTATAATATGTGTAAGAAGAGAATGCATGATGAGGACCTTCTATTTTCATTTTGTTTGTTACTTTAAGGTTATGCTTGTTATTTTGGATTTTATTTCTTTGGAAAATTAGTCAAATGAAGCCTTCAATAAAGGGATGTATACCAATTGCAATACACCATTTTACTTGTACGCACACACACTAAAGTAATGGGCCCTAATGTTTTGGTGAAGCCTCTAACTAATGCACTATCATAGTGATAAACAATGTCAAAAATGATAATTGATCAATAGAGTATTGTTTACCTTTCATCATGAAAACCTTTACAGCATCCTCTGCAAGCTAGAAAACATTCCAACACTACAATGTGTTAAGCTACAATAGGTTACATAATTGTCCTTAGTTGTTACTCTAAAAAAAACAGTCTCCTTAGCTGTTACATTTATGCTTCTTTTTATGATTGCATACTACATGATTATAGTTCGTTTATGGTTGATGTCACCCAATTTTTTATGTCAAACTTTTTGTCTTTCAGTTGTCCAACCACTAAAACTCAAGTTGCCTGAATGCCGGGCAAGCAAAAACGTGAGATATAAATACAGACATTTATAACCCAAACTTAAAATTAGAAACCTCTTCGATCAGAACTGGTCCCAAATTCAACCACAATAATGTACATAATCATTATTTTCAGCTTACCGTGCAAGCAAGTAGCAAGCAATAACGTGAGATATAATACAGACATTTATTAAAAAAAAACGCACCAGGAAAATTTTCAGCAACCAATTCTCAAAACAGATGAATTCCAAAAAAGGAAATCAACAAGCAAGGAAGTCAAGAAGAAACCGATCTCACCAGCCAATGCCGTCTCCCGTAGCAAACATCCAACCGGCTGATCCACCACCGTATCTTGAACCACACGCTCCTCCCACCCCGAATCCTCCCAAACCTAACAACCAGGCAAAACACCAGCCACGCCAGCAGCACGACCGCCGTGGACTCCAGGAACACGGCCTGCGACTGCGTGAACTTCCGAATCCCGTCGAAGGGGAACACCGCAGACAGAAATCTCGGCTCCTCCCCCGCCGCCGACCCGACGGCCCAGTCCCCGCCGGAAGGAAGCGAGAACATCACGCAGGTGCCGTTGAAGAGGTAATGGCCGGGGGAGCATGCGCAGAGGGTGGAGTTGTAGAGGACGAAGTTGGGAGAGCACGGCGGATTTGGATCCATTGGAGGTGGTGGTGGTGGAGGTGGAGGTAGAGGTAGTGTGGGGTGGAAGGGTTGAGGTGTGGGAAATCTACATACATCTTCCTTTTGGGCGGAACGAAGAAAAGAAGGAAGAGTGACGACGGAAGGAAGGTGTGGCGGCTTCTGTGATGATTGTGACGTGAAGTTACCGAAATGGGCTTGGATGTGCACGTGGGTTTGTGCTGGCCGTTCCGTTGGATAACCCATCGCCCATTGGACGGGCTGGTGGGTTTGGCTCCGAGGACGCAGCCACAAGGGATACCTAATCAGTTTTGAGTTAAGGGATTAGGTAATTATCTGTTCTTTCAATTTTTGATCTGTGGTCTGATTTAACTTATTTAGATAAAGAATTAAAAATAGGTTAACAGATCAAATAGGTTAAACACAATAAAATGACAAATCATTGTAATAAATTATTTTATATATAAACATGTATCGTATAATATTAAATATACAAAAATCATCTCAATAAATATGTTTTAAAATTAAATGCGCATTCTACCTTTCTCCTAGACACTGCACCATGCACACATGGTTCTCTTAGTTATTAGAGTTGGTTCACAAAATATTCAATTGTTATGGTTTAAAACCAAATCAATTTGCTCCTACCTTGAATGTACACCCTCCTCTACTTTACCCATGCTTGAATTTTTTCTAAGATAAGGTAAGTTTATGGTTTGAACCTAGGATTGAATTGTAAAATCCACAAACCCTGAGCAACTTAACTATACGAGAGTACTTGTTAATTGTTACGTGGGAATAGATGATGGTTCAAGACAGAAACAACCTGTTACGAGTTAAACCCATAATAGTAGATTTGAATGCCAGTTGGCTATATCAAATAGCGCTTGTTTGATTTGTACTTTTGGAGTATAGTTGGGTAATTAGATATGACGTAAGTTGTATTGTGTTAGCAATAAGTTTTGTGCAGTCTTCTCACGAGTATATGCTGAAGTTTTCTCATAAACAAATCATGGTTAATAAAAATTACTAGAGAGTTACTTCTTGGAAAGATCATTCCGATAGCTCTCGCGAAACGCTACAGTTACATTTTATGGCGAATAGCCGTCGGAAACCCTACGGCCGCCGTTCCTTCAAAAGCCTCCCCCAAAACCTCCGCTCACGCAAGCTGCTCAGGAAAGCCACCGATTTCGACTGGGCGGCGTTCAAAGTTAGTCTCGTGGAGGAAGAACCGTCTCCGATCTTGCTGCCTGTCAAGGCACACCGTCGATTGGTAAAATCTAGACCTTCTTGTGCCTTGATGGCCTCTGATCAGGGCCGTCGGGTGAGGAAAGACCTCTCTTCCTCCTCAGATCTGGTATCTGACCCCAGTCATCTGAGAAACTTTTCCCCTTCTCTTCCCTGCACTCTTAGGGTTAGATCCATCTCGGATGACTTCCGATCGTCTGGATCTGGTTTTTTGTCTGTTAAATATGGGACGTTTCATTTTTGAGATTTTATTCTGGGTATATCGTTGATATTATTGTGGATTGCTTATGCTTTAGCAAGTTTTTATCTCTGAACTGGCTGAATATGTTGGTTTCTTGTTCTTTAAGTTCGGATTTTATCTCTGCTTATGGTTTGGTGATTTATGAATATATTTCTTCCTCCGTAGCTGGAGCATCTATTTTATCTGTTCTCGATCGAATGCTTACAGCACCTTGGTCTGTTTCCGGAGATGTTTCTCGCTCCCACGACGGTGTTCGATCAGAACCCTCATCTTATGTTAGTTTAGACCCCCTTTTCTCCTCTACTGTTCCGACGAAATTTCTCCCGTCGGTGGGTCGTCGGAGTGAGTCTTCTCGCTTCTGTCGGTGCGAGACCGAAAAGTCAGGTCTCTCTGACTTGTCAGCCCGCCCTGCAGTTTCGAGCTATGTGTGGGGCTATTCTCGGTATCTTCCCCCTAATTTAATTGAGGTCATTAATTTAAATCGGCTTATTAATCTGGGGATTAATTGTAATACCTGCATTAACTCTGTTAATAATTCTAATTTATCTGTTCCCGCTGATTTGGTGGGGCCCCCTTCTCTCTGTGTGACAGACGACGTGCCTGTCATTCTAGTTACATGCTTTCCTTCTGTCTTTTATGGTTTTAATGTTGAGGTGGGCTCGCCATCTGCGAGCGTAAATTTCTCCTCTTCCCCAGAAAATTTTAATTCCACGCCACTTCGGGTGTCAGAAATCTCTGCTGTAGAGATTTTCTCTGACCAAAGTTACTCTGAGATTGGAAAATATTATTGTGGCTTGCGCTTTGCCGCTTTACTTTCTCCTTCTCCTCCTGAGAAAACGCTTAGAAGCTCTGTTGCTTCAGAGCTTTCTGTTGATATCCCAGAGTGGACGTTGGTGGAGAAGAAGAGAAAAACCCCCTCTCCTCTGGTACGCTTCTACCGCGATAATGGCCGTTGTTTTAAATGTGGATTGCGCGGTCATTTTAAAAATAAATGTAAATTCTATGGTTCATGTTATAGATGTAAGTCCCCTACTCACCCAGTGGAGATCTGTAATTTTTTTCAGGAACACAGTCTTCATCCCCCTCCCATGGCTGGATTTTCTCCTCAAAATCCTACTGTAATACCCCCGTCAGATGCTACCTGTGATCTTATGTTACACTACTCTTGCTGTGCTATTGTCACTGATCACTCTTCCCTCCTAACTAGGGATACCTTTTCGCAGCACATCTTAAATAACTGGCCTATTCAAGTTAAGGTAGAGATTAGTGATTTTTCTCCTGGGAAGTTCTTATTGAAATTTTCTTCTGTTAAAATCAAAAATGAAACCCTTAGTCGTTTTGGATCCTCCCTCCAGTCTCTTTCTGCTTCCTTTATTCACTGGACGCCCAGTTCTAATGCGGTTCTCTCCTTGAAGGAGGAGGGAATCTGGATCCGGATGGAAGGGATCCCACACTATTTATGGTGTATAGAGGTCTTTCATAGAATGCTTTCAAACTTTGTTGAACTGCTGGAAGTTGATCTTTCAATGGATAAGGTGAAATCCTTGGGTTTTGCTAGGGTTAGGATCAAAATACTCCCCGGCAAGGATATCCCTGACATTAGGTTCTTTGCTTATGAGAAAACTGTATACCCTATTAAATTCAGGCATAGCTGGGACATTTGTTCTTCTCCCCCCCACCCAGAATACCTTCCCTGCATGGCCTACGCAAACATCTCAAACCTCTTCATCTAGGAACTTGCATCCAATGAAGAAACCTTTTAAAAGTAGCAAAGGTTGGAGAGGTAACAATAGTGGGAAGAACCCCAAATCTGGGAAGAATGTCTGGACGAGATCTACTTCTACCGCACCTCTTCTGTCTTCTATTCATAATACAGCTGGTATATTACCCACCCCCTGCTTCTGAGTCAACAAAATTGACTCCTTCTCCACTGGTTGATACCCCTCTCCCTCTCCCTCTGAGATCAAAACCATCTGAGCCCAATGTTGCTTCCACCTGGGTGGAAACTAAGATTAGAGTCAGAAATCTCTCTCTAGCAAAATTCAAAAAAGTAATGGCGATTTATGATTGTCTGGAGCAAGACGATTTGGGTACCTCTACTTTTGAGAAACCATCTTCGCGGCCTCCTACTCCTGTGCATGCACCAGGTAATGTTCATCAATTATTTGTAGAAAACAATAATTGTCTCAATTATAGCTGTGCCTCCAATTGTGTTCATGATTTTCCTTTTTCCAACAAGGATACCTTGGTTAACTTTGAGGATAACCAAGTGGACCCATTACTTTGGGATTCTTATGATCATTTCCAATCTTTTTGTGAGAATATTGGTATCTCATTGGCATCAAAAAATGAGTCAATTTCTTTTTTTAATCAAATTAGGCAGGATCAGGGTAAGGAATATATTAATTTGGAAGATCCAAATGTTTCCTCTGAGAGGGCAGGATCCTCTTGTTCTTCCATTAATTTTTTATAATCATAGCTGCCTAGAACATTAGAGGTCTGGGAGCCTGTCATAAGAGGAGAGAGTTAAAAGAATTTATTCTTTCTAACAAGTGTGATGTTATTATTGTTAGTGAAACTAAAAAGGAAGTGTTTACTGATGGTTCTCTTAGGCTTCTGGGAGGTAAAAAAAATTAATTCCTGGTCCCTGGTGCCCTCTATAGGAGCATCAGGTGGCATTCTTATTGGCTAGGATAGCAGGGTATTAAGGGAAATTAGGTGCATTACTTCCAATTTCTGTCTTTCTATAAATTTCAAAAATCAGGGTGATGATTTAGATTGGTGGCTCACTAGGGTATATGACCCTTGTGACCATAACCTGAAACCCCTATTCATTGAAGA
Source organism: Posidonia australis (assembly GCA_024699735.1). NCBI lineage: Eukaryota > Viridiplantae > Streptophyta > Magnoliopsida > Alismatales > Posidoniaceae > Posidonia > Posidonia australis. The sequence goes on from JAMKQA010018902.1 coordinate 18,705, forward strand.
GTTACATTACATTAGCACTCTTGTTAATAATCATTGGATTCTGGGGGGAGATTTTAATGTTATTAGATTTCCTGTGAGCATTCCCTCAACATTAATAGAACTATTCATATAGATAGATTCAATGATTTCATTGAACAGAATTCTCTGATTGACTTCTCTCCAAATAATTTTTCTTATACTTGGTCAAATTTCCATGACCATCCTATATTAGTAAAGCTTGATCGTTTTCTAGTCTCCCCAGATTGGTCTGGGAAATTCCCTGATGCTTTCTGTTCTAGTAAAGCTAGAATTGTTTCTGATCATATTCCAATCATAGTTAATACTGTGGCCCCTGATTGGGGTCCCCCCCATTCAGGTTTTATAAATCTTGGTTTTGTTTAAAGGGTTTTGAACAATTAATTAAGGATTACTGGTGGCAGAATGGTTATCCTCTTTCTCAATCCTCTCCTGTGTCTGAGTTTAGCTTTAAACTGAAAAATCTAAAAGTTCTACTTAAGAAGTGGATAACTCCTATTAAAGCAAATAGAAGTAAAAGACTCAGACTTATAGAATCCCAAATACAGGACTTGAATGTTCAAGCTGAACACTCTGACAATATCAATTGGGTGGAAAAAAAGGCCCTGAGATTAGAACACCTTGACTTACTTAAAGAATAGGAGGTTTATTGGAGACAAAAGTCTAGAATTCAATGGTTGAAGGAAGGGGATCTCAACAGTTCATTTTTCCACAATATGGTAAAATGCCATAGAAGGGCAAATAATATTTCCTCTCTTCTCATTAATAATTCTATAACCATATCCCAAATGGAGATCT
>JAMKQA010018903.1:0-20572 GCA_024699735.1 Posidonia australis
TGGTGAGGTCGAGGGAGACCAGAGGCGGTGAGGAGAGGGCTCGGGGATCCAGGAAACTTCCTGGATTGCCCCCCCCCCCCGCCCACCTCTGTCGTCGGAAAACGGCGACAGCGGGGCACGGCGAGACTCCAGAGGCCAAGGGATCGCTCTGGATCCCTTGGAAACACTCCAAGAAGGGGAGGAGAACCTAGAATACTAAGGAACTAAGACAAAAATGATGCTGGAGAAGATGGGTGTACCTGATCGGAAATGGGTCGCCGGAGCTCCGAGGTGGCTGAATTCCCTCCTGCGACTGCTCTGGCTTCGCTCTCTCCTTCCTTGCACTCAATTTCTCACTCTCAAATGCTTAGGAAGTCTTTGGAATGCGCCCCCTGCCACGAGCTCTCACTCTCCTTTTATAAGCAAATGGGAACCCAACAACGATTCTTCTCGAATTTGCATGCGTCTCGTAACAGAAATGCCAGCTCTCCCGAGCACAGTTACGCCAGCTCACTAGACAGCCAACGGTTGTCTTCCGTGGTCTCTGTTTTGCTCCCTTGCTCGCCGACAAAGATGAACGGCGATCCTGGTTTCTCTAGCGAGCCATCCAAGGGCTCTGGTTGCTTGGGCTTATGCTGGACTAGGCTGAACCAATGCTCAGGGACTGATCTCAGGTGAGCAAACACAAATCAGATGCTGCAATTGGAATTGGTAAAACATGGTTGATATGCAACATTTAATTTAAATGAAACCATATGATTGATGAAATATTCAATAAGATATGAAATCAAATGTCATATGGTTAATGAACAAAATGAAGTGGGACCAATCTTTGCAAATAAAGAGTGTGGGTGAGAGGTGTGGGCTTTGGGGCCAAGGTGGGTCCAAATGGACCAAATGGGCTTGAATGGGCCTTGAAGGAGTTAATTGGGCTTAAATGGGCCTGACAAGGGTTTGAGCTCAGTCACCAGGCCCTCGTCCCACAAAATTGGGAAAAATTGGGGTGTCTACAGTATCCATTAGTAACATGTTTATTTGATTTTTCTGAAATTACAAATAATTTGCAGTCACTTAAAAAAGAATTTCCCCAAAGTAATTTAGTTCGAAAAATAATTAGATCACTTACTCCATATTGGGATAAAAAGACAACTGCTATTGAAGAATCGAATGATCTTTCTGTAGGTCCATAGAAGAACACATTGTAAATCTCACCTTCTATGAAGCACGAATGATTGAGAAAGAAATAGAGAAAGTTTCAGAAAATAAGAATGTTGTATTCAATGCTTCTATCGAATTAGATGATTTTAATGAGGAAGATTGTGCTTTTATTACTAACAAGTTTAAGTCATTTTTAAAGAAGAAAAGAAAAACCAAGAAAAAGAGGACTCTCAAAGTAACTTAGAATGATAGTGACACTTCAATCAATGAAGAAGGTTCACCCAGTGGTGGAGCAGCTCATTCATGTTTCATGGTCATATCAAGTGAGGTATCATTTTTAGATAATACTGAAGATTTTTCAATTAATGAATTACTTGATGCTTTCAATGAGACTTATTTAAAACATTAGTCTTTCAAATGTAAGTATAAAAATATGCACAAAAGCTTTATTGATCTATCTCATGAAAAAAAACTTATTTCTAAACAAAATGAAGATTTAAGAAGTAGAAATATAGTTTCTAAATTAGAAAATAAAGTTTTGAAAAAAAAATGAAAATCATGAAAGAGTGAAATGCTGTTTTGGAAAATGATGTTACATCATTAAAAACAAAAAGTAATAGTTTGCTTAACGATGTTAGTAAACTAACAATTAGTAAGTAAAATCTTGATGCAAGTAAATATAAATAGAAATATGCATAGAAATGGCATTCCATATGAAAATGGATTTATTAGAACTATAAATATTGAAAAATATGAATTTGTTATTAAGAAGAAAGAACTAGGAAAATGGATCCCAAAATTAAGAAATAATAAGACAAACCTTTTGGACCTAAAATAATATGGGTACCAAAATCGCTACTAAATGGTTGAGCTTGTTTTCTCCAAGGAGGAGAAGAGAATTGAGAATAAAAATGATTAAATCCCATTGAAAATGCATGTTTTAAATCCTTATCTAAGTTCCTATTGAGTATTAATTGTTAAATTTTAAAAAAAGTGTTAAAGTCATGTATTTTGGAAAATAAAAAATCGTAATATTATATGATTTTTATTGAAAAATATTTTTTGAAGCATTCAATGATTTGATGTACAATTTTGGAATGGGGGACTATTTTTATTTTCAAAAATATCTTGTTTTGGTTTACCATTTTTGGACAATCGATCAATTATTTATGGCTAGTGATTTTAATTGTATTTACAGTGGTCTGTACTTTTTATTGAACATTATCATACCTTGATATTATATTTGGCATTTTAAACTCAAAATTTATGCATAAACATCCGTTTTATAAAATGAAAAATATTGATTGGCAAAAATCAAAATGATACATTTGTGGTATATGAATATGAATTTTTGTCCTTGCTTATAATGAGGGAGAGCTTTACTAAAAATATTTTGTTACCCATGCTTGGTGATATGGGAAATATAATTGAATCATATGCCTAATATTGAATTTAAAAGACAAACTTGATATCTTAAATCCCTAGATTTGATATAAATTTCAACAATTGGTATCCAACAATTGGCAACATATAAAAAAATTGCTCATGATTTTGATGATTATTGAATATCTTTTGATATAAAAGAACTTTGAATGTATGTGAATATTTTTTTAGAAGAAGATTAAATATCATTCATAAAAATTGATTTTGATGATTTATTATACTTTATCTTTAAATATGATTTTTTGTTGAATATCTTATGACTTTAGTTTTGATGTTTAAATTGAATAACATTTTTGATAAAAGGGGGAAAGACTATAATATTTTCTATTCTTTGTGATTAAGACAAAAAGAGGAGAAAAATAAGAATAAGTGGAATTAAAGACAAAAAGGGTTTGAGTTTAATCATATAAATTTTTAGGACATGACAAAATGGGGGAGAGAAAACTAGTTATTCATGTATGATAATTTTTGCTAATGACAAAAAAGGGTAGGAAAATTATGAGATATTCCAAAGCGATTAAATCTAGCATATTTAACTTGAATTATATCTTTTTGATAAATTCATAATTAACAGGAGCGTTGACATATAAAATGAAAAATCTTAAGGGAGATTAATTTTTCATCAGCTTTGAAATACTTGTGATTTTGTCATCATCAAAAAGAGGAAGATTGTTGGTTTTTTAGCTGGCTCTCTATTTTAATGATAACAAAATATATTTGTGCACTAACCTTCTTATAAGTGTCATGTAATTGTAATATGTTGTAATCTAGGATATTGTAAAAGTCTCCCAAATACCCCCAGAGTACTATAGAAAAATAACCTTAGTCCTACAACTCATCATTTACAGATCACAGCTATTATTGGGCTAAAATAGGGCATTACGTCATACCAAAATTACCCAATATACCGAAATCAGGTTGATTAAGTAAAATCCTGAAAATGATCGAAATGGCATACCAAAATTCACTAGTCTACCGAATTATCTGCTATAGAAATTGAAGTTAAAATGGTAGCATATCGAATTATTTTGGCATACCATATAAATGGTTGTTAGAGAGATGTTAGACATATTCTTGTACCCATGTTTTCCTATAAATAGGCCCCTACTCTTCACCTACACAATAGGCCAATACTTCTTAGACATATAGAGCTTCATGCTACATAAGTTCCCAAGCATTCCATTCCTTTGTTGTTAGAAATACTCCCAAGGCAAGAAGAGCTCCTTTTCATACATCTACTTAGCCAAATTAAATTTGGGAAATTGTAAAATCGAAATGTGAAAGGTCTTCACTAGTTGTGAGAAGGGAGTTGTAGTTTTCATAGAGGTTGATGAGGATTCGTCAAGTGAGTACGATACGATATTGGCCCCGAACAAGATTAGGTTGAAGGTAACTCCAAGAGTTTTTTCAGGGATTAGACTAAGGCGAGGAGACTAAACCACTATAAATCATTGTGTTCATATTCATTATCTCTCATCTCCTTTCTTTGTATGTTTTAGTTTAATATCTAAATTCTTCAGTTTAGCATGTTTACTTGTTAACAATTTGAAATTGTGCAAATTGCCAAAAGAATCTTAAAGTTAGTTAATTACTCATTAAATAATTATTCACCACCTTATAGTGAAACCTAGGATCCTAATAGGCTTCTCCTTAACCTCACTCTAGGAGTGGCATCTGTAGACACTTCAATTTGACAGTCGCTTGCAGATAGACTCTTTGGCAGAACGCACTCAACCACGACGAGGCAATTTCCAACAGCAAAGTCCCTTTTCACACCCTAAGCCAACCCGAAACCCAGCAGAATCATTCAAACCTTGCCCAAGACCATACGCTAGCCTTAAACCCTAGCCAATCAACTCACCTAGGCCCATTAGCAGCCCAAAACACCAGAGCAAACTGGTCCAAAGCCCATGCAAAAGGCACTGCAATGGCCCAAGTGCAACATCCAGGAGCACCTTTATGGCACATGCTTCTAATGCACAAAACCTACACAGGTGACCAATGCAGTTTACCATTGTGCATTGCTGGTGATCCACCCTGTGTCAGATTACGTGTAGAAGTTCTGCATGTACTCTCGTTGCAGTTGTTCGTCTGTGTGTTTGCCACCCACATGTAGCACGACCTCCACTACACTCGTTGCCACGCCTCACCATGCCCTGCTAGCCCTTCCACCTGCAACAGCCCTATGACACACCTCTTGCAAAGTTGATACCAGTAGAACAAAACTAGAGAACGAGAGAGCGAGAGTGACAGCCAACACTCCTCCTCGTCCCATTGCGTCTCTCCTAGCAATCTCTATGTTCCACCACTGGACCTGAGCTTCCCTACATCCCTAGATTCTCTAGCTGAGCTTCTCCTCTCGTCGAGACAACCACGACAACCACCGTCGCACCGCCCCAAATTTAGCATCCAAAATTGTAGCCAAGCCATTGAACCACCCATTTGAGCGACTATATTGCATACCACTTCATCTCCAGCATCCTTGCAGACCTCCTCACTTGCCTCTATTGCTGTTGAGCCACACTAGCCTAGACTACCTCGTTGCAAACCCTATTGGAAGCATAGCCCTAGACATATACACTAGTGAGCACACTCTTGGCCTCACACCGTGGTTTTATCTTCCTCTCTTGTTTCTACTATTTTATCAGCATTTCCCCACATGCATCCGGTCTGCATTGCCTGAATTTCGTTTCCCCATGCATTCAACGCACACCCCGGCTGTCGGTGACGTGTCACGTCCATTTGTGTGTTGCCAGCAACCACAAGCACATGGTGAGCCAGTCTAGGTGTGCCTCTCCCTTCCCCACACTGCACTGAGATGTCCTAGGGAGTTCCCAAGTGCTCATGGCCCTATCCGTGGCCGGCCGAGTCGGAGAACTCATATAGCATTTGGCAAAGGCGAGGAGGAGGCCCTACTGCATACATTCCCCCTTGCATTGCATCCCTGCACTCTCCTTGGCTCTGTTGACCTTCCAAAAGTTCCATAACTCCCTAACCAAACCCACAGTGGGAGCTCGCTGTCACGGACACTGATGGAACGCATCAAAGACAAGCTAGATGGTGGGAGTGATCCAAAGCATCTTGCATCAAGTTTCATGAAGTATGTTGCTCCCCATAGTTCACTCATGCTCATCATGCATTCCATTTGCATTTTGGGTCATCGCATTTTGCCCAGGTATGCCAAGATGGTTGTAGTTCACGTTTGTAAAACCTCTAGCGAACCCTAATAGCCACACCAGTTGCCACGCCTATGCAACATAGTTTCCTAGTGTGGGTAGGTAGTGCGAATCATTGGCACCGGCTACTAAATTTGGAGTTTGAGAATTGTGCCTGTTTGATTCTTCAACTTGTTTTCTTGTGTGTTTTTCTAGTGTTGACACTCTAATTATGCAGTCACTTGACAACAAACTTCTGAAAAGATGCTCTAGTTGCAACTACCAAACCTGAATCCCAACTCTACCAAAACCCTAAACCCACAAGTCTATTCAAGCTCAGTCAGGCCCACACAAACCCACTCTAACCTAATCAAAGAAAAAATCAATAATTAAGAATCGAAATTAAACAAGATTCAATTAAAACATTTAAAATCCAAATTAATCAAATAAAAACCCCAATTAAAAACAAAGTTAAATAAAATCCTCTTAAATTCACTAAAAATCCAAATTAATTAAATAAAAGTCCTAATTAAAACTAAAATCAAATAAAGTCCACTTAAATCTACTTAAAATCCAAATTTAATCAAGTGAAAACCCTAATTAAAATCAAAATCAAATAAAATCCATTTAAACCATTTAAAATCTAAGTTAATTAAGTGAAAACCTTAATCCAAGTTAATTAAGTGAAAAACCCTACTTAAAACCATAATCAAGTAAAACCCAATAAAATCCATTAAAAAATGAAATGTAATTAAAAAGAAACTCTAATCTAAAAAAAATCAAGCAAAAACCAATGAAATCAAAATCTAAGTCAAAATCCTAATAAAAACCAATTAAACCAAAATTTAGATTAAACCGATAATTAAATCTAAATTAAAACTCAAACACAAAACTTTAATCCATTTAAATTCAAAAAAGCCCTAAAATAATAAAACCCTCAAAAACACTAATTTAAAATCAATTAATTAAATCACAAAAACCCTGAAATAATTAAAATCCTAAAAAAACCCTAAAATAATAAAACCCTAGTAACCTTAATCTAAAATCAATTAATTAAATGACAAAAATCCTAAAATAATTAAAATCCTGAAACCCTAATTTAAAACCAATTAATTAAACTTTAAATCACAAAATCAAAAATTTAATTAAAATCACAAAACCTAATTAAAAACCTAAATCTAAAACCCAAAATCCCTTAAAAACAAAAACCTAAAAAAAACTAAAATCACAGGCCCAAAACTATGCCCAATAACCCATTACATGCAACAACCACAAATTTAAGGTAGGGCAAAAATAATTTCGGCCACCGCCGACGACCCCAACATTTCCAGTGACATCTCTGGCATCAAATCCCATCAGCAGTTGTCCGAGCTTGATCTCTTGTGATCTTCGACCATTCCCTCCTCCAGCACGCGCTTGAACCAACGGTGCCCAGCCATTATTGAAGAGGATTGACGGAGGGAAAAGGCTGGACAAGCGTTTAAAAGCCTCTAGCCGCCGACAGACGAAGGGCCCTCTCCTTCTAGCGTTTGAATCCACAAAGAGGACCCCCTTTTTCAAACCCAGAGAGAACCCAACAATCCCCTCTACATCAAGATCACCTCTTCCATCCTTTTGTAGCTCGAAGCACCCTAAACCTCTACCACCAGAGTAATCGTCAGAGTGCCGTCGTCGACCAGTTTCGCTGAGAGGAACAATAGCCCCTATCCATGTAATCTCTCTCCTTTTAGTTTTAAATCATGCTTATTTCGGCTCGTAGAATTCCCCCTAGGCCTATCTGCTAGAGTTGGCTGCCCTACGCGCCATCTCACCCTTCTCCGGTTGTGGGTTCACCACCACCGACGAGACCAGTAGCCTCCTGCGATGGGAAGAGGCTCCTGACGCCTCTCCTCCCTCTTCATCCTTCTCCTACTTGAGCTCCATCAGGAAATGCTTCTTTGGCCTCTCGTGGCTAAGGGAAACCCCGTCGACGCCCCCGCAACCTTTGGCCGTCGTTGTCGAACCCAATGAGTGGGTGGAACGCTCCGCAAGCACCCTGTCTAGACTGTCACCACCGGAAGCTCCACTATGGCTCTCTGGAGATCCTCCGGTCTCTACTTGACCTCTTCCACCGCTACAACGCCTTCCTCGACGTCGACAGTCCATCCCACCAGAGCCCGCGATGGGGGAAGCACCGTAGGCCGTTCCAGCCTCACCCGCGACTCCCTAGAGCCTCACCGGGCCACCCTAGAGCTTCTTCGATCCTTGCGGTGTGCGCTAAGCCATGACCTCTGGAAGTGCCACAGTTGAAGCCCCATCACTGGAGAAGAACACCGACAAGAGGGTTCCGCAGCACGTTCCGGCCGTCAAGGGCTCGATTGGCGCCGTTGGATCTTTCCCCATCTCCTCCTCCAACTTCTCAATCCCTTATGTCGCTGATCAGCCGTCGGGAAAGCTCAGATGAGCCTACCAGGCCGTCGTCGTCGGCAATCTTCGAATCGTCGGCAGTGACTGTTAGATTTTTTGGTTTTTATTTAAAAGCCCTTTAGTTTTTTAAAACATTACAAATAGAGTCTAGGATTTTATGTTTTAGCCCTTGTACTTTAAATTAAAATTGCATTTCTTTTGTTTCATTGTAACTATTGTATATTTTGCCTTGTTTAATTTTAATTCCATTTTAAGTCCTTTAATTTTTTTTTTCGTGCTTAAGTCCTTGAGGTCAGATTTTTCTTTGCAATTAAGTCCTTAAGTTTTGCAAAATATTAGAGGAAATTTTCCTCTAATATTTTTATCATACTGACCATCATAAAAGTTGAATTTTTATCACATTTAAGCCCTGGAATTTTGCATGTAAGCCCCTGGATTCACAGCGTACAGTCATTGAGTAGAGGAAATTTGCATTCAAACCCTTAGACTAATTTCAAATTCATTATTTAGGGTTTTAATTGTTTTCACAGTCATTTTTGACATTTTCCATTGCTTTTATTCATATTTTTGCACCTAAATATAGTTTTCACTTAAAAATCTTGTTTGCATTACAAATTGATCTTTAATTTCATATTTTAGTCACATTTGCACTTATATATGAATTTTCCACATTAGATCCTGAATTTTAAGGAAATTACTAAGGTGCAATTCTCACACATCTTAGTGCCACATTTCTTGTACACTAGGATAGAAATCACTAAATACATTTTAATCTAGGTTTTTCCTCTTTTTGTGAATTTTGCATTTTGGTTCTTGTACTTGTCCATTATCATGTTTACATCATGTTTCTTATTTTTAAGGCCTAGTCCTTGTCATGTCTCTTGCAAACAACTTCTTCTTGACATTTTGCATACATTAGACCATGCATCATCCACATACATACATTTATCACATCTGACCATAGAAATGACCAAATTGCCCCTATGCCACCTATCCATGCGTCTGCATGTTAGTTCTTACATTAGGTCATGCATAATCTTTGTCTAAGTCATTCCTCAGCATCTTTTACACATTTAGGCCTATTTTCATGCATTTTGCATACTTTTCGTTACATCGGTGTATCATCCCAACCTTTTCAAGCAAGCCTACATCCCATGTGGTTTTTTGTGAATTTTTCCTTATATTGCTTTTCAAATTCCTTCACTTGATATTTGATTGGATTCCCTCTATTCCTCATTTTGGGATTTTTTGATTTGATTTGGATTTCATTGCCTGAGGGCATACATTAACTGACCGAAAGGCCCATATTGGCCCAATTGCAGATTAGTTTCCCTTTTTTGGTTTTTATGACATTTTCCATGCTTCTGACGATGTGGGTTGACCCCACTTTTGATCCTTTTGATATCGGTGTGATTGTCTAGAACATTTTTCCAAAAAACAACATAATTTCATGTGATTTTCTTCATATGTCACCATTTGATCGTTTTACGTGGACTTTTTTGCAATTTTTCCATCTTGATTTCCATGATGTTTTCTATGATTTGAGTTGGTTGCATTTTTAATTCTCTTGATGTCAGTACATTTTTCAACGCCATTCTTTCCAAAAACCTCGTCATTTCATGTGATTTTCTTTGTTGCATTGTGTTTCGTGATTTCACCATTTCGTGTGGATTTCTTCGCAGTTTTTGCATACCATCTTGCACATCCATCTAATCCTATCTTGGCATTCATATTAGCATGATCAGGGCACAATCTAGGCTTAGCAAGCATTTATTCAACCTCTAGCAAGTGAATTGGACTAGAAAGATCGAGTTTCTTGGGCATACAGGGGTGCCTAACACCTTCCCCATGCGTAATAGAAATCCTTACCCATCCTCTGGTTTGTATGGCCTTTTCATTTGCATCTCATGCATTCATCTTTGTGTGGTTTGTTTGTGGTTTTCCTCGTCTTTCCCTTTAAAAAATTAGGTGGCGACTCCATTTTTTTGTTTTTATTCTATCTTATGCCTTCGCTATCCTGACATGGCTGTGGCTTCCTCCCTTTGGTGCGACTCCGCGCTAGATCCCCAGGCTAGAATGATCACACCATGCATTCTTGCTTACAACATTAGGCCTTGCATTAACATTCCTATGTTGTGGCTTTCCCCTATGTTTTGGCGTACCACATCCATCCATCATTAGGTGTTAGGCATTAGCAATAAGGAAGAATTCATTTAGCATTAGTCGTACATGCCTGTTATTAGCCAAGAAAAACTGACTCATTGGGCGTATGAAGGTGCCTAACACCTTCCCTATGCGTAATAGGAGTCCTTACCCTTTCTTTAGCTCGCAATGACCAATGTGTCGCATCCATCAGGCATCGAGCACCACATTTGCATTCTCGCATTGTTTTCTTGCCTTTTCTACATTTGGTCTTCCTCGTCTTCTGATCCCTAATGGACTAAGTGGCAACTCTACATTTCTCATATTTTTTCTGTTTTGCATTCACATTTTCGAGTTTTTTGAGTCGAGTGTCCTTCCTCAAATCTACCACTTTGTTGTAGTCTCCTATCAGTCCTCTCTCGCATGTCTCGATCATGTGAGTTTGGTGACATGGTCACACACATTGTAAGAAAAGAACAAGGCAGATGACACTGGGGATATCAATATGAATGTTCCATGGAGCTTTTACTAAGAGCACATGATTAGATTTTGATTGCCTATGGATAAAACCACAAATGGAACCCTATCATTTTATTTTCAAAAAAAAAAGAAATCAAATCAAATATTAATTCGATTTGATTTTGCTAAACCAACCCTTTAAATTGAAGTAAATCATCTTTTATTGGTTAAAAAAAACTCTAGAACTAAACCAACCCATTGTTTTACAAGTAAACCATATTAGACCAGAAAATTTGTTTGACTTGGTTTAATTTAGTGGTTTGAACAAATGAATGTGTACCCTCGGTTCTTATATGTATACCACTTGAAATGACAATTACACTACAAAACTACCATCTTTCCAAAATTTTCAAGTACACCATTGAAAATGATGAAAACTATTATAGGTTTAGTTCTTGGGTTAGAAAAAGTAGAATATTCTATTAGTCTCTAATGGTGTTAACTTTTATACAACAATTCCTAGCCTGTCCTTACCTTTTTTATCTCCAATAACTTTATCACTTCTTTTTTTTTTACTTTAACGCCTCATGGTACTTGAACTTCTTAGAAAAGTGTTGGTATTCATGGAATATTCGCTATTTCAAGTAGTATACATGCAAAAGCTCCAAATTTCAATGGTTTTTCTAAATAGCTCACACAACAACAACTTGTTTTTGTATGAAGAAAAATCTAACACCTTTATAAAAAAACACTTGAAGGTTTTAAAATTTTAACATAAGGACATCTTAGGCATTCTAAAAAGTATCTTTAGTTTATCTTGTTTTTCTATCCAAAGAACTTTTGGGTTAATGTTTCACTCCATATCTCGATAATTATCTCCATGCTTTTCCTCCATTCCTTAACCAAGCTTTCTCTACAAATCACTAGAGCATTGTCACTCACCTTCAAATCATATACACCATCACAAAACAATATTTTGCTTCATCTAGCAATGAAAGTCAGTTGAAAAATATTCAACCATGTGCTAATTGACAGACAAAATAGGCTGAGGTGCGCCGACTAGAACCTAAATCATTTTAGATTGTATTAGGTCAGGTTCGAATTGGAAATCCCTCAACCCTAGCTGTGACCATGTTGACGACGAGGACTTCATGTGTCCAAGTGCATAAACACCAATAAGGTCACAACGAAGTTGGAGAGTTGGAGGAAGGACACTCGACTAAAAAACACCAAAACAAAATAAAGATGGATAAGGAAAAATGGAGTTGCCATATAAGTTATTTGGGATCAGAAGACGAGAAAAATCGAATGCGATAAAACGTGATAAAAACAATGCAAATGAATGCCAATGTGTGTGAATGCTTCGTGCCAAATGGACATGGCACAATGGTCATTGTGTGCTAGAAAAAGGGTAAGGACTCTTGTTACGCATTAGGATGGTGTTAGACATCCCCATGTGCCTGTGAAATCGATTTTTCTTTGGCTAATCGCTGGCTTTTAGGGAAAATGCTCATGTATGCTTGCTAATGTGTAGGATGTATTGATGTCTTGCTAATGCAAGTGATATGAATGGGGTAGAAAACCATGCAATATAATGCTCATCCATGCTATGTGAGTTCTAGACCAAGGCTTTTGTGCGCCAATAAAAAGAACACCGTATAGTAAACATCATCGCCCTATGGAAGGATGTAGAATGCCGAAAAACACGAAGAGAAACCATGCAATGCAGATGAAGACACACAAATGCAGGTAACAAATGTAACCATGCAAAATCAGAAGAGACAACAAAGAACACAATGCATGGTGCCCAGCTGTGCAGTCTATACTAAACTAGGTGATGTGCATCGGTCATCCATGTAAGCTATCTACACCAGTTAACCACACTGATCAGACACGCTAGGTAGTTGCACTATTAGGATGCGCTAGATGAATTGTAAAACTGCCTACAAGCTCTATCATCACACAAGGGATGAATGTAGTGACGTAAACCATGAATATGATGCATGACAAGCACGTATGGATGCCAGTGAACAAGTCTAGATGCTCAGATGCAAGCGTGATTGTATGGATGCTCCAACCTTTCTCCCTTGGCCTCGATTCAATTTTGCTAGTGATCTTTTCTGTGAACTTAGGCCTTGGGCTTTGACAATGCTTTCCAATGTTTGCAGAGGTCAAAGAGAGTAGGTGGAGACATGAAGGTGCAATGTGGATGGTGATGCATGCAATGAAGGCCTTCCGCCACCTTCACCATGTCTCGTTTGAAGACACAAGCTCAGCTAGCCATGCAGGCAGCAAGGAGCATCGAGTGAACATCTAAGATGAGTAAGATAAGTAGAGGAAGGGATGAGGCTCAGCTAAGTGCCACCACGAGCTCACGGGCCAATGGCCATGCATAGGTTGAAGGAACCCATCACTGGTGACGAAGAGAGAGGAAAAGGATGAGGCTCGCCTATTTGCCACCATGAGCTCATAGACTAAGGGTTGTGCATAGGCTAATGGAACTTATCACCGGTGGTGAAGATGCATGATGTAGATGAAATGGCATAGATAAATCATAGGCAATTTAACACCATAGAGGTGTAGGATGGTCTAGCAATCTCAAGCAACACTCTCAGATCCATGCCAACAAATAGGAATAAGAGAATCAATGATCCAAGGGGTTAAAAGACTAGATGATCCTCTAAAAACTACTACTGACTTAGGGCAATGCGACAAGTTTTCATGCGACCTACTAGCGCTGAATCATTGTGTTGCCTAATTGTGCCAATGAGTTGCGCCAATGAGTTGCGCCAATTAGGTTCACCAGCTATTAGTGCTAGACCCTAGCCAGGCCCCATTGGCTAGAATCTAAACTTGTTTCTTAGGTGATATACCACCATATGGGCTTGGGCTTCAAAGGTTGGTGGTTTAACTAGGGTTTAAGGTGGATTTAAGATTTTGAGCTGATTTTGGGGTGTGAAATGGACTTTGGTGTTGTGAAATGCCTCGTTGCCACTGGAGCGCTCTACTAGAGGAGTCCATAAACGAGTAGCTGTCAAATTGGAGTGTTTATTCCTATGACCATGTCGACAAATGGACTTTGCACGATCGAGTGCACAAAATCCGATATGGTCATGATGAAGATGGTGAATCTGAAGATAGACAATCAAATCAAAAGCAACAAAATATAGATAAAAAGGATAAGGAAAATGGATTGGCCTCCTAGTCAATTTGGAATTAGAAGACAAGGAAAACTAAATGTGATAAATTACGATAATGTAACGGCCCATATTTGGAAGTGTTGTTTTGGCTAGATAATTAAGATGGAATTTAGGTGTGTTGGGCATTGGGGGAACCCAATGCCCAATGTTTGACACATCTTCAACAGTGTCTTATGCCTGGATTGTGGGTTTCTAGCTCGTTGGTGTTGTGTGGTTCAAATGCTGTGTTAGCCCTTGTAGGAGTTTTGTGGGTTTGGTCTGGGCCATGGAGGTTTGGTTGGCATGCTTAGGTAGTTGATCTTTGTTGACGCGAGCCACGTGGATGTAGAAGGTTGCATGGTTTGGTCTCATGTTATGGCTCCTTTTCTTTCTTTCCATTCTTTCTCTTTCTCTTCCCTGGGCCCCACCCCTTCCTCCACTTCTTCTCCTTCTTCTTCTCCCACACGTGTCGGAGAGAGAGAGAGATGAGAGGGGTGAGATGAGTGAGGGAGAGAGAGAGAGAGGGTCGAGAGTAGGATGGTTAGAGGAAGGGGATGCCACCGCAGCCACCACCGCGTCGTCATTGCGAGGAGGAGGAGGACTGAAGCAGCTCGCGGCTAGAGGAGGAGGAGGTGCACCGTTGTTCGCTGCTCCTCGTCGTCATGCCATTAGTGAAGGTACACACCGCGTAGGCTTCTTTTTTGTTCTAGATTTGAATCATAGGTTCATGTTAGTGTGGTCGTAATTGTAGTAAATTTTATTGCATTTATTGAGCATTTGTGGGCCATTTATGGCCATATTGATTGTGTGGGGTGAATAATGCCTCCTTTGTGTTTTCTATTGATTTCATAAGATCTGCTTGATGGATCTCTATGTTTTTTGTCTGGTTTGAAAGTTCTAGTTGAGATCTTCATTTTGATATATGGTTTGCTTGGTTTGTGTGGGTGTTTGCATGGTTTGGGAATTTGGGTCTTGTTTTTGGATGCCCTAGCTCAGTTTGGTTTGGTATGCTGAATTATTTCGGCACACTATTTTAGGCTTCCAGAATACCTCCTAGACCCATGATTTGATCGACTGAATTTATTTGGTCTGCTGCTCTAGGTCTATTGTGTTGATGTGGCATCCTAGTCTGGTTGATCAATTATGTTCGATATGCCAGGTTAGGAGATTTCGGTTGATCGATCCATTTTTGGTTTGCTGAATTGGTCTCCTGAGCATTCGTTTGGCCGACTTTATTGGTTCGACAAGTCAAACTGGACCAAGACCCCCACAGTTAGTTATTTGTTGTGCAGATTAATATATATATATACATATATGTAATAATCTTGGAGAAATAATTATAATGGCATAAATGGTTAGGATAACCATTAAAATGATTGTAGGGTTTGCCTAAAATTAATTAGCAAGTGATCATCTGGGATACGGGTAGAGTAAAAGATGATATAATTTAGAAATAATAGGTTCTTTCCCTAGATGGTTTAGACTGGACTTTAAGGATCTTTATAGCATCCCTATGTTTAAGGCTTGTGTGGTCTTGTGTGTGGTGCATAGAATGGAGTATTAAGTGGCACTGTTCCGGGTGTTTGAGCTGATCTGGCTATGCTCTCGATGGACACGAGCTAGTAGGTGTTCACACATAGGTGCTAAGGCGTAGAGTACTAGTTGTGGTTGTTCTGTTGTGGTGTCTTTTGCGTAAACTTGACACTCAAAGGATGTTTTTGTTGGTGTTTTTTAAGGTGTTGATCATGGGTTGAGCATAGTGCTTGTGAACCCAAATGCTCCCAAGGAGTGCTTGCTCAACCTGACTGGGGAGCTGTCGAGGAAGTGTTTTGCTTGTGGTTTCTTGGTGTTTGGTTCCTTGCCATAATTGGGCACGATGTTTTGTGAGTTTTAAAACATATTTAATGATTTTTGAAATGATTATCAAAAAAATAATTTTTGGTTAGAGAAAAGCACTGATTTGAAAATGGTCTGGAAAGAGTTTTCCTGTGCTTTCTGTTTGCATTGGGGGTTGAGATACCTGAGGCTGAGGTTCGTCGAGTCATGGAGGTATGACACTTCTTGAATGTTGTTTCGAGACTAAGGTTGTGTTCTACAGGTTGAGGTGTTATGTGTCATGATGGGGAGGTATGACACTCCTTCTATCGTCGTGAGCACTGAGTCTTGGTTGTTATCGGGTGTGGAGGTATGAGACTCCTTTCTAAGCACCGTGTAGAAGACATTGTGAGGAGGTGTACCAAGTGAGGGCCAATGCGGGTGGGACACGTGCCTAGTAGCTGGTTGCGTCCTGAGAGACTAGGACTGCCTTCCAAAGAGAGGTTGGCTATGAGAGCGAGTTCTCCAAGTGAGAGAAGCGTGCAACGGTGGTTGACTCCTACTGTAGACACCCAGATTTTGCAGTCACTTGGTAGTAAGCTCCTTTGGAAAGATGTTTTGGTTGCGACGACCAAAATGTTAACTATCAAACCTAAACCCTAAACCCTAGCTCGACTTAAACCCATAAATCCACTCAAGCCCATACAAGCCCATTCAGGCTTACAAATGCCCACTCTAACCTAATCAAAGCAAAAATCCATAATTAAAAATCAAAACCAAACAAAACTCATTTAAAACATTTAAAAGTTAAATTAATCAAGTAAAAACCCCAATTAAAACCAAAATTAAATAAAATCCACTTAAGCCACTTAAAATCAAAATTAATTAAGCGAAAACCCTAATTAAAATCAAATTTCAAGAAAAATACATGTAAACAATTTAAAACACAAATTAATTTAGCAAAAACATTAATTAAAATCCTAATCAAGTAAAACATAATAAAATATATTAAAAATTAAATCTAATTAAAAAGAAAGCCAATTCCAAACAAAATTCAAGCAAAAAACAATTAAATCAAAATCAAATTCTTAATTAGATCAAATAGAAAACAATTAAACCAAAATTTAAGTTGGAACCCTAATTAAATCAAGTAAAAATTAATTTTAAAACTAATCAAATCTAAAACACAAACACAAAACCCTAATCCACTTAAATTTAGAAAAACCCTAAAAATAATAAAACCCAAAATCCTAATTAAAATCACAAAAACCCTAAAATAATAAAATCCAAAAAACACTTAAAACTAAAACCCTAAATCCTAATTACAATCACAAAAAAAAAATCTAAATTGATAAAATCCAAAAAACCCTAATCAAACTTAAAATTAAACTCAAAACCCTAATCACCAAAACCTTTAAATAATAAAATCCAAAAACCCTTTTCTAAAATCGATTAATTAAACATAAAATAATAAAAATCAAAACCTAAATTAAAATCAAAAAATCGAAAAGCTTAATTAAAATCACCAAAACAAATAATAAAAAACCTAAAACAAAAACCAAAACCTTAAAACCTAGAACAAAAGAAAACCCAAAAGAGAAGCCCACTCTACAGGCCTAGTAAGCTCAATACAGCATCCATTCCTCTTCAATCAACAACTTAGGAAATCAAAAAAATAATTCCAATCGTCGTTGACAATAGCCCGAGTTTTCCAGCGAGATCCTCGGTGACCTCCGCAAGATCCGGAGTATATCTCCACCTCCTGTGATCTCCGACCACCCTCCTCTAGCTCACGTGAGCGTTGGGTGGTCCTCCATCACTAAGAAGGAAGTTCGATGACTTTGGGAGGCTTCATCAGAGTTTAAAAGGACTCGTCGTCGACAAACATGGCCCCGACTCTTCCACTATTGGAACCCACTGAGAAACCCTATAGTTGAACTCCAGAGAGAGCCCAACAATCCACGACATCTAGAGCTCCCTTCTCAGCCTTTTTCACCTTTAGAAGCCCTAGCCACCGTCGCTGGAGCAGTCACCCAGAGAGCACCGTCGTTGCTCGTTGGAAGGGACAGAGACCTCACTCAGGAAATCCCTTTTCTTTTCTTTCTTTCTTGGCCTCGAACCATTATCCTTTAGCTCCGTCCAGTCTGGTCATAGCTCTCTGAATCGTGATTTACTGGATTGGGCCCTCCCCTACGCGTTGTCACTCTCCCCCCCGGTGGTAGGTTCACCACCACTGGCGAGGCCCTTTGCCTCTGAGGTCCAGGTGAGGCCTCGTAGGCCTCTGCTCGCTCTTCCTCGTCCTCCTCCTCCTCCTCAAGCTTTCGTTGCTCAAGAGGAGTCCCGTTGGCCTCCTATGGCCAGGAACGCTGTCACCACCGCTCCACACAGCCAACTGCCTCTGTAAAGCCCACTAGAGCACTCCAGACACTCCGTCCACGCACCACCACCTTAGGAAGCCTTACCTTCTTGCTAGAGGCCTCTCCAAATAGCCACGTCGCCGTTCCAGACCCAGACCTCTGTCTCCACCCCCATCACGACCGTCGTCGGAGCCCATGACGGGGAGAGCACTCCAGCCTGTTCTAGCCTCGCTCACGACTCCATAGAGCTTCACCTCGCCGCCCCGGAGCTTCTCTGATCCTCACTGCGCCGAGCCACCGCCTCTGGAAGCGTCGTCATTACAGCACCGTCGCCAGAGAAGAATGCCGATAGGGGGGATCGACGGCACATTTCGGCCATCGAGGGCTTGATCGGCGCCATTGGATCTTTCCCCCATC
The DNA here is from genome assembly GCA_024699735.1 of Posidonia australis. NCBI lineage: Eukaryota > Viridiplantae > Streptophyta > Magnoliopsida > Alismatales > Posidoniaceae > Posidonia > Posidonia australis. The sequence goes on from JAMKQA010018903.1 coordinate 18,511, forward strand.
TCCTCCTCCAGCTTCTCCGCTCCTCAAGTCGCCGATCAGCAGTAGGGAGAGCTTAGATGAACCTCCCAGGTCATCGTTGCTAGCGATCTTCAAATTACTACCGGTGACTGATAGTGTAACCATGCCATCGGGGGTGGCCACAAATATCATAATATTATGTGCCAAAAGCGGCAAAGCCACGACAAAAAGAAAAGAAGAAAAAAAAAAATGCAAAAATGCAGGAGTCGCCACCTAGTCTATTCAAATGGAAGGCGAGGAAAACCATAAAACATGAAAATCATGCAAAACAAATAAAAAGGGGTTGCATAAACCAGAAATGTGGGTAAGGATCCCTGTTATGTACGAGGAAGGTGTTAGGCACCCTCGTACGCCCGATAAATCGGTCTTCTATTGATTTCTCTTTTGCTTATGAAATGTCGGCTTTGCAGCCTTTTGCTGTACGCCTGAGGGCAATATGCCATGCCATGCAAATGCGTGTGGTGTCTAAAGTATAGGTGTACGATATGTAGGGGTGTATCCTAATGCTCAGAAATATCACTCGTGTGCCGGACTAGGAGTTGATGCAATAATACTGCATAATAAGATCAAAGATCTAATGTCTTGAGCGATTTATCATCCTTGCTTACTACATGCCTAAATGCAATCTAAAATGCAAGAAAACTGTTGAAAACAAATATGTGCCTTCCTAATGCATCAAGGAAGAAGACCAAAGGAAAACCCAGAAGCAAATCGGGTCGAGAAAGCAAGCAAAACATATGAAAAACATGCTGTGTGTTACAGAAAACAGGCCACTGCGCCTGTTTTGTGCGCCAGACTGGTGTGTCAGTCTGGTGCGCACCCTATGTGCGTCTAGGTGGGCCAGAAGAATATGCTGAAGGAAAAAACAGGAAGCCACGCAAAACCAAAACATCAGAGGGTGCACTCTAGAAAAGTATGCAGTAGAAATCATTATGTAAAACTTGGAAAAACATGTATCAAAAATACATGAAATGCAAATGCAATGACCTTGAGCTCAAGGGCTAGAAGCCTCACACAAGATCTCACCTATTCGAACTAGATGAAAAATGCATGATTCAGCCAAGCCACTAGATCCTGGGGCAATGCACATGGCTCTCCACAAAGGAGTAAGGTGCAATCGGCCAACCAGACTCAGCCTAGAACTGAATAACAAAACAGAGAAAGCAGACTGAAAATAATCCAGATAAGACTGAAAAACATGCAGGTGTCATCATGACACATCAGAGAATCAGTCGTAAAGAATCGAACTCAAAACCTCAAATAAAACCATGCAAATAAAGGTGCTAAATGCAAGTAATATGATCTCTGGCTAGTCTGGCGCGCTTGCGTTGTGCGCCAAAATGGTGCACTGGTTGGGTGCGGCTAGGATGTGCGCCCCAGGGAGTCTGGATCAGACTGTAATCCGATCCAGAACCCGCCCCAGTAGAGATGCAAGATGATTTATGATAATGCAGTTGGGTTCATGCCATCATTAAAAACTGAAAACATGATGGGAATGCATAGGATCGAAAATCATCATGTAAATCATGCTTTTAGGATTAAAACAAGTTGATGGGTTCATGTATGAAGGCATGCAAAATGCCAAAGCATAGACATGTTCTGGATAAATGCCAATCAAAATGATGACCATAAGCATGCTTCTATGTGCGATAATACATAAATGCATGGCAAAACTGTGTGCAAAGAAATGATAAAAAGAAAACAACTTATGCAAGCTTTATGCTAGAAACACAAGCAAAGACTAGCATGGAGATTATTTTGCATAAAGAATAAGCATGTTTATCATGAAAACTTCGTAGAGCATGGAATGAAACAATCTACACGTAACTGTTTAAGCATGCTTCATCATGTTTTCTGAAAATAAAACTAAAAAGGAAGAAGAGGTGGAAGGCCAACCTCTCAAGATGTTCCCTCTCGATATTTCAGAGATAAAGAGATCCTTGTTGCTTTGGAAGGACCAAGGGTGCTTTGGGATGCAAGGGAGTGCTCCAGAAAACGAATATAGGTCGCTGGACAGAGGATGTAACTCGTGCAAGAAGCTAGC
>JAMKQA010018904.1:0-29437 GCA_024699735.1 Posidonia australis
GCTAACTCATCACAAATTATTATAGCCTATAAGATGCTGTATTTTGAAGTTCAGCTATTATAATATAAGGCTGATTTAACTACATTGTTACAAGTATTCTATTTGCAAAAATGCTAGACCAAAATGCATCCTGATTCAATCAGTGAAATTAAGTCTGATTCACATTAACCCCAAGATGACCAATTAGGTATGCTTTTGCTTGATTGTATTATATCTGGACTTTTCAGATAGTTTTGCACAATATCTTGCAAAGGGTACGTCCGTACAATCCCATTTCCATTCTATGCCTTGTGTATATCCGATTGTTCTTTTTCACTTGAGACAGCCAACACCACACTAGCCACTAGCCAATACAACAGCTTGCCAGTCACACAATGTATCTAAGTGTGCTACTGATATCTAGAGTTTTCACGCCTCCAACCTACCTCTACAGGTACCTCATTAAAGTTTAATAGGTACCACCCCAACGACAAAGTTAGCTAGTTACCTACATTTTATTAGTATGTGAACAATACCTCTTAATTTAAAATTGTTCAAGCAGAAAGTCGTGTCAGAGAACAGAATATAGTTGGACACTGTTAATCACAGAAATATTAACTAGCAGTATCCCCTTCAAACAATAGCTTTCATGACCCAACCTCCAAGGCTCCAAGCTTCCTTCACATAAAAAATTTGCAGCTTTTGCATCTTCAAAAAAAAAAAGACAATTTAGCCAGAACTAGAACCACCCGAACTCAACTCTGCAAGCTCTAAGTAAAGCGCACTACAGGAACTATAATTCTTTATACTCCATATCAAAATTTGCTTTGAACCATATCCATCCAATGGAGAATATTATGTTACATGAAGCCTATGAACCATCTAAAAACAAATGACAGGCCATAAAACTATGCAAGCTGTTCATCTGAATAATTCTCCCAAATACAAATAACAGAATCACAGTCGTCTGAAAAAGGATCTCCTCTGTAGCAACAACAATGTAAACAAATAATGGTGATTCCTGTATTCTTCATTGTTGCTGTGTCACATTGTCCCCACAAGGGCCAGTCTTATCATCATGGCTCCTCGATAAGCTTGTGTAGGAAACTATCTTCAAGTTTAGGCTATAGCCATCTGTAATAAAAAATTTTGGTAGTATTCCTTTTGGTCTAAACACAAAAATTATTGGTTTTTCTTCCTAGATCAGCCTCACTGAATTTAGTTGTTTCGAAAATTTTCATTTACTTTGTACTTATAAGTTATCACTTATAAAAGGCAGGCGAGCCTGAACAATTATTGGTCAGTATCAAATAAAGGAGATGTCCATGTCTGATCCACAATATCCGAATATACACATTAAATTTATTTTGCCCAGGTATTGCTGAAAATTACATTTCATGATGGTACTAAAAATAGTTGCTTTCATTCAAGTTCAGTAGAAAATTCCGTGATAATAACATTTGGAGTATCCTTCTTATATATTTCTGTATCTTTAAAATAATCAATTTTTTATTCGTTTGATATGTAACCTAAAATTTGGAAAAAGAAACACACAGCAATACTACATTAATTTGAGAATTGAAACCTAACTGTTTGATTCATTGATTCTCAACATATGACTATCTAACTTGAAACATTACGAATTTGACTAAGAAACATTTAAGTATAAGATAGTTTAAGTACTCAATTAAATTTAGTATTTTGGCCAACTAGCAAAATTCAATGTACAGATTTATAATCCAGGAGTTCAAGCAAAAAAAACAAGCAACTAGTAAAATATATCTGAAACAAAACGAAAAATACATAATTTTCTGTTCATTATACATAACATGGTAAGAACTTAAAGATATGCAACAAACAATATGATTATCTCAAACTAGTAAATAACTAAATATTAAATATAAATGTGAAATGACCTAGGTGCTGGGAACAAGTTATTTATTGTTAGGGAGAAAGAGAATATTATATTATGTATTGCTAAAGAGAATATAATCTCCTATGTATATAGGAGTACACATATTTGTCCTATAAGAAATCTCTTAAACAGATAGCATAAGAATTTATATAAGGATCTATCTACTCTAATACTTCCTTTTAAGTTAGACCATATATATCTAATATGCACAATTTGTTACATAAGGATTAAAAAATAGTAATCCCTAACCTTTTTGTAAATATATTAGCTAACTGCTCAGAAGAAGTATAGGGAGTAGAGATATTCCCTCTCATAACAGTGTCTCTCACATAATGACAATTTACCTTAATGTGTTTAGTATCTTTATGGAAAGTTAGATTATTTACAACAAAGATTACACTTGATTATCACAATGCATTGGCATAGGTAACTATATTGTGAAACCTTAGTCAATAGGAATCTAAGCCATATCGACTCACAAACTAGATCTGGAAATCATATTGTGTGAAGAGGGATCTGAACCATGGATTAGTATTCAACCTTAGTACTAGATCTAGAAATTATATTCTACTTTTTGTTCCTTCATATGATAAGATTATCTCTAACATAAGTACAATAGCAGAAGTGAATTTTCTACCTCCTTTATCACCTACATAACTGAAATCTGAGTATGCCTTAACACCCAGATGCTCATGCTTCTGATATACCAAGCCTCTTCCTAGAGTTCCTTTAATGTAGGTCAGTGCTTTTATTACTCCATTTCAGTGACCAATCCTCAACTCATGCATGAATTGACTAAGGAAACCAACTTCATATGATATGTTTAGGTGTATAATTGTCATGTAACTATTAGATAAATAAGCTTGCCACTCATCCTTTGATATCATCCTACATCTACAACAAGCTCCAAGCTCCAAAGTGTCATCCCCGAAATCTTGATTGGAACCTATAGGTGTATGTTCTAGTTTACATCCCAATACACCTGCCTCTTAAGTAGGTCAAGGGCATATTTCCTCTGTGATAGTACCATTTACTCTTTCTATAAGTAAACTTAATTCCAATAAAGTACCTTGATTTACTAATATTTTTGGTAGCAAAATAGCTCCTTAAGTATTCCTTGGTCTTTACAATGCTAATAGTATCACTACAAGTAAGAAGGATGTCATTAAAATAAACAGCAAGAATAACATTATCCCTATCGCTCTTTTTGATAAAAATAGAGTGATCTACTGTACAACGATGAAAATCGACTCTCATAACAATTTAATTGAACTTTATTGGATCAAGTTATGAGATTCTATTTGAAGTCATAAATTACCTTTCTGAGTTTACACATTATAATCTCTTTTTGAGCAACATATTCAAGAAATTACTTCATGAGGACTTGTTCCTCTAATTTTCCATAGAGAAAGGCATTTCTCACATTAAGTTGATGAAATTTTCAAACCTGTTGATGGAAAGAGATAGGAAAATCCTAATAGAATTGAAACAAGCAAGAGGGAAAAACGTTTTTACATAGTCAATACTAAATGTCTATGTAAAATCTTTCGTTACTAGTTGTACTTTGTATCTATCAATGGAGTGATCTGATCGATACTTGACAACAAATATCCATCTACAGCCAATAACTATGGAGTCATGAGGATGAGAAACAAGTTCTTAAGTGTCCCTGTGGACTGTAATGCTTAAACCTCCTCATCTACAGTAGTTTTCCAGTGTGTGATTTGTAAAGTCTTTATAAACAAACAAAGTAAAGTAACGAAAACAAGAACGAAGATGATCATAAGAAACAAAATGTGAAATAGGATGAGTAGTAACAGACCACTTACTTCGACAAAGGACAATGGGAATGTCGAGATTAGTAGGCGACGAATTTGTAGACGTGGAAGTAGTATCTATTGGTAGTGAAGTTGATAAATCTCCCTAATGGCGATAAGTGTATATCTGTAGATGGCGAGAAACAGGAGGAACAACAAAAATGGTAGTATCAACTAACTCTGAGTTGATAAGAAGAGGAACAGGTGCAAATGCATGTGTAGGTGCCTCATTAGGTAAAGACTGCTCAAAAAAGAATGTGAACTCTTTAAAAGTGACATTGACTAAAATGAAATATCTTTTGAGAGTACTATAGCAATTGTAGTCCTTTTAAGTTCGAGAATACCCAACAAATATACCTGAAAGATCTGAGAGAGTTTGTCAAGTCTAGGTGACAGGTGACAAATTCGAACATAACAAAGATAACCAAATACCCGTAGACGAAGATGAAAAAGAGTATCATTAGGATACAAACAACGAGGAAGAATGCCTCCAAAAAGAATAACAGAAGACAACTTATTGATAATATAATATGTAATACAAACAATGTTAGATCAAAACGATTTGACACATTCATTTGTATCATACGAGATCAGGTAATATCAAGAATACGATGATGTTTATGCTAAACAACTCCATTTTGTTATGATATATGTGAACAAGAAATTTAGTGTAAAATACCTTATAAGGCATAAAATTAAACAATCTCAGACTCAACATACTCTAAAGCATTATCAATATGGAACAAGCGAGTAGAAGCAGAAAATTGGGTTTTCATTTCTTTGAAAATTTTCTTGATGACATCAGACACACATGAGCCCTATCTTTAAGCAACTACACTTATGAGACACGAGAGTAATCATCAATAAACACCATATAATAATGAAATCCAAAAACAGAAGACACACGGACAAGGTTCCAAATTTCAGAATGAATTAACTCAAAAGAACAACTACCAACAAAACTAGACTAACAACAATAGAAAACACGGGACAATGTCTCATTGTCACAGTGGCTGGAGAACTTTAAACTCGCCACAGGTCCCGGATTCGAATCCTGAGGCATGCATAAAAATTTACCTAAACCGTCAAAAAAAAAAAAAAGACAATAGAAAACACAATGATGTTTTACTAACTGACACGATTCACACTCAAAAGACTCAAGAAATATTCATGGCAAGGCTTGCTGAAGCTAATTATAACTAAGATGACCCAGACTATAATGCCACAGAAGAGACAACTCAGGTTTGGAAAAAGAACAACGAAGGTTCGCAGGAATATAATCACGAACCAACACGTATAGTCTACGATCAATTCCATGACCCAAATCAATCTTCTTCCCCATTTACAAATCTTGAAAGACACAATAATAAGGAAGATTACTTTACAGTGCAAAGCTTTGGTGATATCACTAATCGAAAGCAAATTGAGAGGAAAATCTAGATCATACAGGACATTTTCAAGAGGCAATTGGAAAGAGACCTAAACAATCCTGCACCATCAATAGGACATTGACCACCATTTGCAATAGAGACAGTTAGACAACTGAGACAAGTAAAAAGATTACACGTACCTAACATATGACTGAAAGTTCCTAAATCTATGATCCAGGAATTGTTTTTAGAGACTAATAATGCACCTATACTTGCTGTGGTGGCACGAGAAACAGTGGCAGAAGGCTAACTAGCCTGAAGGAACCTGGCACACTCTATGGAATAGTAACTATCTCAAAAGGATCCATATCTTTAGGAGTATTATCAGTAGAAACATTTTGAGTTTAAGCAGGTTTCCCAAACTTCTTTCAGCATTTCTTAAAAACATGATTGGTTAAACCACAATGTGCACAATTCTTGGTTCCACTACTAGATCCACGACCTCGTCCACAGTTATGACTAACAAGGGCAAAAGAATGGAATAGTATCACCACCAAGAATCTATCCATGTGTTTGAAAGGCAAGCTCGAGTTTTAAGGTGGAGAAAAACTTGATCACAACAAGTTCTTCATGATATCCCTTCATCATAGATACACCTTCAACTCATTTAATAAAACCCAAAGAGAGGTGTATAACTCTTGAACCAACTGATCTCTTATTAGAGGACAAAAAACTATTCATATGTTTCTGCCATATGAGATATGTTCTTTTCATGATCATAAGTACTCTTCAAGGTATCTCATATTTTCTTGACAGAAGTTAAGTATAAGTGTACCACGAGCAATACGTTCTTCAATACTATTTACTAGCCAAGAAATAACTCCACAGTCATTTGCAAATCATTCATCATATAGTGGATCCTTCACATCTAGAGAATCATGAGTAATGTGGCGAATCTTTCGATGAGCACCAACAAAAACGTGAAAAGATTAGGATTATAGAAGGTAATTTTTACCATTCAACTTGATGGATATGCTACTGAGATTGCATGTCCATCTATTTTGAGAACCAGTAGAAGATGATAAGGCCACAAAAACCACAACAACAGAAATAGGCAAATGGTACAACTCAACAAACAAAAAAAAAGGCAAATCGGGGCGATATAGAGATGAAATCAGTCCTACAGAGTGCAGATAGAGAGACAGGAGACCTTACATGAAGATCTTGATGCCATATAGACACAGAGCAAGCCCTCTATACATACATTAGCACTCGACAGTGGGCTACATGAACCGTCAATGCCGTAGAGGGCCGACAACGGTTGGAAGGCACAGAGGCACGACGAGGGGGGAGGTGGGGGGTGTTGGAAAAGGCTGGACGACTGTTGGAAGGCCGATGGGGCTAAGGGGTGGTCAGATGGGTGTTGCAAGGCCGACAATGCTGCAGGGGAAGCCAGACGGCTATTGGAAGTCCGACAAGGTTATGGATTGGCCACGTTGGCAAGTGTTTTTTTTTTTGGTTGAAAATCCTAAGCTCTTGATACCATGTTAATGAGAAAAAGAATAATATATTATGTGTTCCTAAAGAGAATACAATCTCTTATATATATAGGAGTACATATACTTGTCTTACAAGAAATCTCTTAAACAGATAGCATAAGGATCTATATAAGGATACATCCACTCTAACATTTATATCCAACAATTTGCCACCATGTGCAGTAGTACAAAGCAGAAATATATTCTCCATAACTACAAGCTCTTAAGAAAGTTTCCTTAAGAACTTGAGAAAATAAGATGCACATGGACCACAACATCAGAACCTTAGCTGATCAACCAACACTTTTCATGAATAACTCACATCTATGTTATGAAATGATAATCCTAAATTCCTACATATGCCACATGAAACTCATTAAATGTTAATATTATTATCTTATAGACTACCTACCTCTAAGTATATGTCCCTAAGACGCCTGCCAGTTTGAGCACAGCAAATACGGACAACATTTTCCTCAGAACTTCCACTTATTATGTAGTCTCTTCCATTCATATAATACGAGCGTGTGTAATTGTGAGCACTTCCAGTAGAGGCAATGTTGAATGATGTATGAACCCTCCCATCCACAGCCAAATGCTGTTTAACCTGCACAATATTCATTTAGGCATAAAAATGTGAAATCAAGGCAAAGGCAAATTTAATCCTTGTCAAGCAGTTACCTCATTATCAACGGCTGATGATAGCAGATAATGATCATCGGGAGAAAAGCATACCATCACATTTCCTCTTGAGCTAGAAGCTGAATAACATGGTCTGGATGGTCCTTGCCTTAGGTCCCACATCTTGACCTCTTGGTCAAATGATGCAGTAGCAAATATGCTTGGAGAATGGTGAGAAAACTTAACCACATTAATATGCCCTGTATGTAAGTCTTTGAAGACCTGCAAACGCCTACCACTGCCAATATCATATAAAGCCACATGTTTTGAGAAACCACTAGCGAGAAACAATTCATCTGTTGAATTTACATGTACTGAAGTCAAATGCTCAAAGTCATCAAAAGAAAGTGCAATGGCATCGAGACCCCAATATCTATCAGTGAGCACTGAGGAAAGTTGAGAGATATCATATAGCTTCAGGGAACCATTATCAGAACCAGCAATAAGCTGTTATTGAATGACAAAAAATAGGAAGTTATGATCAGAAATTATGAACTAAAGGCTAGCAGAATAAACAAGCATAGAACTGCATTAAATGTTATAAATTGAAGGATCCTAAGTAAGTTCTCTCCCTAACTGGAGTGGAGATAGATTCCAAGACTATTAAGTATTAATAACACATGAAAAATATGCCTAAAATAATATTTATGTACCATTAATAATAAAAAAGAATTAATATAAATGTAACCCATCTGCTTTCTGAATATTACCATGATATTACCTTGGATGGGTATTGTTTAAGCCAACAGAGTCCTAAAATACTGTGTAGGGCACCAGTGGATGGAACATAACCCACAACTTTTCCAGTTTCATGGTTGACAACAACTAGTTCTCCATCGAGTGTGCCAAAGACCATAAGACCAGAGTTAGATGGATGATATTCAAATTGCCGTGGACGAAAAGTCTTTGTTTCTTCTCTTGAAATAACTCTGAACTTGGAAAGTGGATTTAAACATGGCCATGGACAAGAATTTACTTTTGCAGCTGATAGAGACCTGGAGGAGGAATAAGTACTTTTTCTAGAAGAAAATGGTTGCTTCAGACAAGAAGAGTTTCTCAAAGTATTATTTATCCCCATCTCACGATTCTTCAAAATCCCAACAACACTTTCTTTGCACGATCTGTTATAAGGTGATTGTTCAAAATGTTCATTAAATATGAGGTTAGCCTTGTCCCTCTCTTCATCACTTATTGGTATGTTATCTAGAACTTTCAAATGGGGTAAGGAAGCTACCATATATTCTCTGTAGTGTTTCTCAAAGCAAATGGGTGATGGATGATGTGAGACATGTTTTTTCAGTGAAAGATCTATTGATCCCGCTAAGATCCCTATACTAAGCATAGTTCTAGTATGCTCCTCATTTCTGTTCAGCATTAAGCTGGCAGAGACCTGCTCATCATGGTTATAATGATCGTGGAGTTCATCAAAAGGACAAAACAATGGAAAATCACTGTTCAAATCTTCAAACAAATCCACATCATGAAAGTCATTTCTATTTCCTGTGCCTATACTTTCTGAGGAGTTGACTTCCTCAGATTGCTGGACAGGGATTTGAGTAGTAGTGCTGCCAACTGGTGTGCTATGTGCAGTTTGACTGGACAAACTTTCCAAGTTGATCTCTAAATCCAAGTCAGGAGCTACGTCTGGTAACCTCCCCAACCCACTACTTAGACCTTGATGATAACCAGACAACTCTACTTCACTGTCAAATGAATCCTCAGATAAGCTTTGAAGGGAATAACTTGTGAAAGAATCATCATCTGAAAGAAAATAATTCCTAGTCACATCTGTGACAGGGTACTGAACATTTGGAAGGCTAAGTCTTTCATTGAATACAGATGGTTGTCCAGGGTGGGACTGCATACCATGTTGGCCTGGAGGAATTGTCTCGTAGGCAAAAGGAACACTCTCACTACCAGATATTGTGGAGCATGCCCCCGTGTCATAACAACACAAACAATTTTGAAACCGCAATTCCACCAAAGAAGGAAGTTTTGATAGTGCAGAACTTGTCATCCATAGATTGGCAATTCGTGTTTCACACATGGAAAGTCGCATCAGATTCGGCATGCAGCTGAAGCAGGTGGGTGTAAAACTGGCAAGGGAAATACTGAAATCCAAGATAAGTGTATGCAACTGCAGGAAATTTCCAGTCATATTAAGCTTACAGATAGGAGAGCACGTCAAGTTTAATATCTTACAAGCCAAGCCTCTCTTGCAGATATCACTAAGAGAAACAAAAAAGTATTAGATTAGTCAATCAATTAAGATCAATAAGAAAAATTCAAAATATAGCCCCCAACAAACTCCAAATATAGCTATTGACTTCCCCAACATGCAATAAGATGATGAAAACAGACAGTACATTGTGAATCTTCTAGTTTCTTATGTCATAACCTTGATTGGCAGTAAAAACGTTTCTAACGGAATGCATGAAGAGTGTCAATGACATTCAGAGTGGAATATTCATTATAATTCTAAAAATAAAATTTGGTAGACATATAGTTATGGATAGATCAAAACACATGGAACACCATAAACTTATTGTAAACTAACAAAAAAAAATCCAACGATGTCTAGGTACTTATTGGGATCCTGAAATAAAATTCGATAAAATCTATTTCTTAACCAGTGAAAGATGGAAATGCTAACATAAAAACAATTAAATGAAAGTGAAGACAAAAGCTTGAATCGACGAAGCAGAGACACTTTAAGATAGATGTCCAGTCCAACTCAGACAAGTATTGGACACTCTTGACACTTTTACACATCTTGGATGTCTCTATGGGCATGTCATTCTATGTCTCCAAGTGAAAGAAAACAAGAACCATTGACATTTGTCCAACATGTCTCTCGACACTTCCTTTTATTCCTAGTTTTTGGTCTCACTTTCTTTTTTATTGTCGATTACTATTACTACATACACATGTGTTTTACGATGTCCTTGTCATATCCATAGATCAGGATAAAAATAGGAAGATCAACACCTTCAGTAAGCAGTAACTCTATTGAAGTCAAGACGCTTTCAAGCAAACAATTACTTTCAAAGGTTTTATATGAGAGTGCATTCTCTCAGACTTCCACCCATATAATAATGTGTACAAAATTTTCAGCACGTAAGAGACCTTGGATAGAAACAGTTGGAAAAGCCATTCCATATCAAGATGGTGCAAATTGATTAATATTTGACTGGAAGAAAACCTAATGCAGTGAATACATTTTGGGTTCTGGCAGTCACAACCACCATGCTGTTCCTTGGAAGGAAAAATGTTTATGGTCCTTGGAAGGGAAAAAGGTTTCCCTCTCATAACCACAAAAGAACAATCATGTAGGCACTAACAATAATCTACGTTAACAGGCCATACAATGATTATAGCAGACAGCTTTTCCTTCATGTGTAGCCATATGGTGGTTACAATGAATAGTTTTTCCTAGAATGAACCGTGCATATGTTAGGACTTAGGATGCAAGCCTGATTATGTAAAAGCTTTTATTTTTACTAAATTACAGAAAAATATCTTCTGACATTGCTAATTGGTGAGTGTTCGAACTTTAATATTACATAGTGAAGACATCCTCAACCAGGTCTGCTTTACATGGTTGATGGATCCAATTATTATTGGAACATTGCAATCATCTGCTATCCGGTCAACCCTCAGGCATGTGCTACTTAACTTTATAAAAATAAAATTTCATGTTTTTTACCATATATATTGGAACATGGAGGATTGACACGCAAGCTAAAATGTCCGGTTTCTGTGTACAGGACGTCCATCCTAATCAGTGGACACATTTGCCTGATTGATGTGTCCAAAAGATCATGGTTGCCTTTGTTTTATGTTTCAAATTGGAGTACATAGGTGAGAAAAAAAGTTACAAAAATAAAATAGCATGAAGGACTATGCTTCTAATTTGGCAATGACTAACGTCATACTTGTTAAGTATGCTTTGAATTCTAAGTTTTAATGCACCTATTTTACCCACATGATTTTTGGAGATGTTTCTTTTATGTTTGACTTTAAATTTGAATCTAATAGTTGTCTTGAATTTGTGAAAAGTAAAATTGTTTTCCTTATATTATCCTTTTATGTCTGACATCAAATTTAAATTTAAGAGTTGTCTTGAATTCGTGAAAGAGTAAGATTGTTTCCCCTACATATATACATGAGCCATATGTATTAAGGTAAAAGAGACTTAAATAAGATATTAGAGAGACTAATGTGGATATTATGCCGCTGTCATCTCTCTTAAGTGTATTAGATTTCCTGAAGTTTGCTTCTTTTTCTTGAAAGATTTTTGTTAGAGTTATATTAGTCATTAGATAACTTATTAGGTTACTGGAAATACATTTATGTTAGGGTATCTTATATCCCTATGTGTGTGTGTGTGTGTGTGTGTGTGTGTGTGTGTGTGTGTGTGTTTGTGTGTGTGTAATCCCACTTAACAATAGTATAAGTTTTTCATTATTCTCTCCATTCAGATCTCTAGGTTTCCATCTAATCCTAAAAAAAAACAAAGAGAAGGGAAAAGGAGAGAGGTATACGGCCACTGACCTGCAAGTTTGGGAGAAGACACGTTGTTGACTCCTCCTCAAGCGTTGTCGACCTACAGACCTTCTCCACACATCTTCGACTCCTCTTCTCCCTGTTTTCACCGCCGACTAGTCTAGACCATGCAGGCAACACAACCGACTCCTCTCTCAGGTGTGATAGCCAACCCTCCTCTTAAAGTTGTGATCAACGACATAAGGCAGTCGTGCTTGTTGTTTGTTCCCATGTTTTAGGCAACTACATACTGATTCTACAATTTTGTGTGTAGACGTATATTGTCCATATGTCTCATGCTCCTGACTAGTTATCTCTTGTGCTTAAGAGGTTGTTTCTGCAGCATTGGTCATGTTGTTTCTTCGGATTTACATTTTTTTTCACATGCAAATTGAAACTGTTCTTAGTTTTTTTTTTTCATGCCTCTCCCATATTGATCGATGGCATCTCGTGAGTTGTTAGTGAAGAATCTTAATGGCACTTTTGAAACATTATCTATTGTGGTCTCAAAATTTTGAAACATTCATTACCGCCTAGCGAAAGCTCAGTCATCTTACACATCCACCCCCTGATATCAAAGATGCCACCTATAAGGACTGGTATACCGATGATTGTGCCATTGTCTCAAGGTTGATGAAAAGTATGAAGTTTAGTATTACTCGTGGTGTGATGATACTTCAGCCTACTAAGAAGATTTAGAACACTCTAAAGACTACATATGGGCATGATAAAACATCTCTAGAATTTTTAAGATCTATGAATAAATTTTCACTCTTCGTCAAAGAGATCATTCGATTTAGGAACATTTCACTACACTTCGAGAGCTTGTAGATGAACTCAAGATTTATCAATCGTTAGTTGTTGATGTAGCCAAGATGAGACAATACGAAAAGGAGTTAGTCGTGACTGCATACATGTTGATGTAGAACAACAAACGAAGATAATGGAATTGAACTACAATCTAATATTAGATCACGAAGATGAATTACAATTTAACCTTCATGTGATTGAAACTCCAATATCAATCATAAACAATACTCAATTTCAACAAATAGAAGATAATATCATTAATAACTGTAAATAAACATGTAGTTCCTCTCCTTACATAGGAAAAATATCCCTAAAATATTTCAAGATATAATATCTCAAAATATAATATGATAAGATATCTCAAGATAATCTTCAAAATTCTCTCCCATTAAGAAGAACTCAACTCCAACGAGTTATGTTTATGCGAATAAATCATCGAAACAAGTAACACAATGAAGGCACAAAAGCTGATGTAGGAAAAAAAATTTATATAGATATCTATGGATAAAGAGAAACTCAAAGGTACCTTAGTCAAGTAACAATCCTTCACATTAACAACTAAATTTACATAGAAATCAAATGGTAAAGATAATATAAATAGGTCATATGTTAACAAGAACATAGAAAGACTTAATAAGTCTAGCGTGAAGGTCTTGAAATAAGAGGCGTGGATATCATTTAAAAAATAAATATAACATTACAAGATATGTAAAGAAATTTTTATTCTTGTTATGTGAGTTTGCATCTATATAGTGTATATTACTTAATATAAATTTCATTCGAATATCAACATGTAAATCTTTAGGATGTTGGACAAATGACAACATCAACTTTGTAAGATCATTTTCAGGTAGACATAATTTTGAATCAAAGAAACTATGTGGTAAAATGTAGGAGACAATATCCATAGAATCGCTGATTGAATGATTTTAAGTATGCAACAATTAAAATTTTCTAATTCTTTTGTTTGTTTACCTCAGTATCATTCTTAAAATTTAGATTTATAGATAATAATAGCTCAAGAGATGCAGTAAAATGAAAAAGATTATCATACTTGGGAAGTGACATAAGAGGAGAATCGTGGTCAAATTTTGTTAAAACTAAAGAAACCTCCATAAAAATAAATACATTATGTTCTTATGGAGATTCTGCATTGAAAATTTGAAGTAATTGGTCTAATTCCTTAGCATCACATTCTTGAAGAGGTTTTATTTTTGAAAATTTAAGACACTTGATCTAATTTCTTAGCATCAAATTCTTATGGAGATTCATTTATAATTGGATTACTTAACTGTGAAAAGTTTAGAGATATTTGACTTTGATTTTGCTGAAAGTTACTTGAAAGATTTGCCTTGAGTTTTAAAAATATGTGTTATTTTGTGTATTATGACAAGTTTGCATTTCTTGAAGTTGTGAGAAACCTAAAAGAATATGACTGATATGCATTAGAAGAACATCACACTAAACATGTGCAAGGTAACCACTCATTTGAATATGAATAAAGCATTTCTTAGAAATCAAAAGAATATTGTCATCAACCTAAGGAATGTAAAATGGATGAAGGTGAAGCTCAGATATTAAATTCATTCTAGAAATAACAGTTTTAGACACGGTATTTAAAGAACTAGCTTCATTGATGATAATTTTACAACTTTTAGTTCTATACTTCAAGAATGTATGAAATGATATAGTGTGATCGAAATTTTGTGTGTCATTACTATTTTTTAGAACACATTCCACTACATTGACATGTGAAGCTCTCAATATAATTTGACCTTGTAAAAATTTCTATGTTAGAAAAGTAAATAAGTTTCATTACTTATTGTTAAGATTTTATTATCAATCCTATCACATTGATGTTTAAGGGAACGATAGTAAGGAGGAAAATGTGATCTTAAAGAGCTAGAAGAAAATTCAAATATGTTGAGACATCAATGAATTTTACACCAAATAATTAAACTAAATAGAATACAAACTTACGAAAGAAAGAAAGTACAAGCAATTAAGTACTAATATGTGTATGCTCAATTAGTATGCGTATAAACAAGGAAAATACGAAGATGTAGAAAGAAATGTACAAATAATTTTACGAGTGATTGAAATAATAAAGGATTGTACAAATATCTAACTATACTGAAATCAATGCAAATTAAGATTAAGTAAAGAATGTGATACTGTTCTTTAATGTCAATAAAAACTCTTCTTTCGTTTTGGAGTTTTGTGTAATCTCCTAAACTTTAGGATTCTTTCTGTAAGTTTTACAAATTCAAGAGAATTATGAAGTTTTTTATAAAATATTGATAAAACCCTGATATTCTTATTCATCATCTCAGTAATCCTTCTCCTAAGTAGCAATACGAAGGATGGGTGGGTGGCAATGGTGACACAGAAAAGCAAAGGCGGTATTAAAGATATACCAATGGCATGAGAGGAAACACGACGACGGTGGTTGCGAAATGCAATAGAGGGAGACGCAGTGATGATGGTTGCGATAACGTGGTGGTATTGCAATGATGGCGTTGCGATGGTGGTGGCATTGACAATGTAAAAAAGAAAATAGTGGTGGATTTTGGTTTCGAAAGGTAAATCATTGTTTGCTCTGATATCAAATTGATGTGAAACAACAAGCAAAGATAACAAAATTGAACTACAATTTGATCCCAGATAACGAAAATAAACTACAATCCAATCTTTACATAATTAAAACTCCAATCTCAATTACAAACAATACTCAATTTTAGCAACTAAGAGATTATATCATTAATAAATGTCAATAAACATGTAGTCCCTTTCCTTAAATAGGACAAACACATAATAAACGAAAAGATAAAATATCTCAAGATATAATATTCTAAGATATAATATTCCTAAAAGATCTCAACATATAATATCCTAAGATATCTCAAGATAATCCTCCTTACATGTCTAGTTTCAACTTAAAGCTGTCTTCTCATATTCAAGGATAGATTCTAGGTACTGAGCCCATTCCAAATCTCCAGACCACTTTCTTTAGATTTTTTGAGAATTTCCACTACTATGCCGACTTTAGTCTCAAAACAGTAAATGATAGTTGCCCTAGCTTCTCATGGTCATAGTCGCAATTGTTGCGAAGGTCATGTCGATGGAAGAGGTCGGCCTCATTGCCAATATTATGATAGGACAGGTCATCACTCAAAAAAGTGTTGGAACAAGTTCGATAAGCCATAATGGACCAATGTCATTACAGAATCATCACCTGTGGAGCCAACTACTGATCAAATTGTCACACACTCTCATACTAAATATAAGCAATTTTTATAAGTTCAGGCTACTGACACTATTACTACTACTTTAAATGCTTTCACCCCAAGTATAAGTACCTTACTAGCCTCTTAAGATAGTTCTTGGATTATTGACTCAAGGGCCTCCTTCTATATGTTAGGGACACGTGATCTTCTCACTCGTTTGTCCAACCTCTCTGACATTCATTATGTTGTTATCACTGATGATAGTACCTGTCTTATGTTTGAAGGATTGTACAAGCTTCTTCTCAAATTATACTTGATAAAGTTCTTTATCTACACGATGTTTTGTTAACCTATTATTCATTAGTACTATTACTAAATAACTTTGTTTTGTGACCTTTCCCCTCCATCGTACTTTTTAGGATTTGTAAATTAGGAAGAGAATTGACTTGGATTGTAAACGTGAATATGGTGTGTATTTATTGGTTCGTGATGAGATATCATGCGGACTAGCAACCTTGGTTTCTACGTCCGAGCCCTCCATTGTGTGGTACTATTGCCGTAATCATCCATCACACCAAAATCTCTAGTAGACTTTATCCTAGATCTTGGTATTTTCTTTTAATTGTGTCATATCTGTTGAGTAAGCACCATCGTACTACCTTTAGGTGTCTACGTCTTGTGTCGAGTAAGAGTTTGTTTGAATTGATTTATTGTGATGTTTGGATTTTGCTTATGTTTAGTCTATGTATTGGGACAGTATTACATTATTTTTGTTAATGATTATTCTCGTGCATCTTGGATTACCTTTTGAAAGATCATGTTAATGTTCTCGATGTCATAAAAATTTTCTTTACTAAAATAATAAATCAATTTTCTATTACTCCAAAGTATTTGTATACACATAATGCATTTGAATTTGTTCAAATTGAGATTCAATCTTATTATGCTTTATTAAAGATTATTCATCAGACTACTTATCTTTATATTTCTCAACAAAATAGTATGATTAATCGTAAACATTGACACATTCTGAATGTTACTCGTACCATTTTGTTGCAAATGAATGTCTCAAAATATTTGTGATCTAATGTTGTCCTTACTACTTATTTGATAAATAGGATGTTCTCTACTCCTTTGAGTGATGAGCAACCTCTCTGATAACTGCGTCCCAAGTCGAACTTATTCTCATTACCTCCTAAGGTGTTCGACTGTGTCGCTTTCATTTAGGACCTATTTCCTGGTCCGAACAAAAACTCTCCATGTTCAACAAAATGTGTGTTTGTTGGATATTTTTGGACTTAACGAAGATATCATTGTTTCCACCCTCCAATTAAACGGTATTTTGTATCGACAAATGTCACTTTTTTTGAATCCGAACCTTACTTTAGGTCTAACAATTCAGGTGACAAGTGTGTTCCCTTGTCGTCTATTGTTGACCCACCATTTCATGTAATAAATAACCCAATTGTTGTGGAACCAAAGATGTCTCGTCTATTGTAGGTATATCATTGTCGTTATAAGCCACTCCAACCTCCTCAGGCAGACCTTTCCTCAACTACGGATGCAAATCAATCCAATTCAAACCTTTACCTTCCTATTGCACTACGAAAAGGTAAATAATCTTCCATAGTACATCTAATTCTAATTTTGTTTTCTAAGATCATCTTAACCCCTTATTTCCTAGTTTTGCATTATCCATATCTTCTAAGTTTGCTCTCAGGAACTATCAGAAGGCATTACTTATACCATATTGGAAGGCAACCATGGATGAGAAAATGAAAGTATTACAGTTACATGGAATGTAGGAATTGGTGACTCATCCTGTCGAAACTAACATTCTCACCTACAGATGGATATATACTGTGAAACATAAATAAATAGATCTATTGACCACTACAAGGCTCATCTAGTTACTTGAAGTTTTACACAGACATATGATGCCGATTATGCTAAGACATTCTCTTTAGTAGCCTACCTCAACTTTGTTCGGATTCTCCTATCTATTGTCATGAATCAATCTTAGGAGTTTTACCAGTTGGATGACAAAAGTGCCTTATTGATGAAATATTCATAGAGTAACCTTTGAGTACGTTGCTTAGGAGGAAGACAAAGTGTGCCTTCTTAGGAAGACCATTTATGATCTGAAGCAAAGTTCACGGGCATAGTTCGAAAAATTCAACAAGGTAGTCATGGATGGAAACTTCCAAAGATAAGCTATAGAGCACTCTGTTTTCTACAAGAGGACCACCGATGGATGTGTGATTCTCACAGTCTATATAGATGATATTCTGCTGACAGGTAACAACCCTACAATCATTAGCAAGACAAAGGAATATTTTAAAACACATTTTGTCATTAAAGATACAAGAAAGCCAAGATATTTTTTGGACATTGAGATTACATATACAAAAGGAAGAATGATACTATCTCAGAGGAAGTATGTACTTGATCTACTTCAAGAGACAAGACTTTTAGACTGCAAACTTAAGAACACACCTATAGAACTAATTCCATCATTCCAGGATAATTCACCAAAGCTTCTTGAGGATTCAGGATAGTACAAGCACTTGATTAGGAAACTGATCAACTTGACAGTTACTCGTCCTTATATATCGTTTGTTGTCAGTCTCCTTAATCAATTTATGCATGAGTCTAGAACAATTCATTCGCAGAGAACTCTACGTGTAGTGGCCTATATTAAAGGAACACCCAAAAAGAACATTGTCTACAAAAGGAATAGTCATTTACAGGTTGAGACCTATTCAAATTCTAGATATGCTGGAGACAAATATTGAAAGTCCACCTCTAGTGTTTGCACATATGTTGAAGGCAATTTGGTCATGATGAAGCAAGAAACAAGGTATAGTATTTAGATCCAATGCTGAGACTAAGTATTGTTCTATGACTTAAACAGTTTATGAGATGATGTGGGTCATGATGGAGTTTGGTTTTTCTATAGAAACTCCTATGGCTATGTACTACAGAAATCAAACTACGATTTTTATTGTAAATAATCTCACATTTCATGTATACCAAGCAAATTAAGGTAGATTGTCATTATGTACGGGATATGATCACAAGAGATATCATTTCTACATCCTACACTTAGTCTTCGGAACAGCTTGCTGATATTTTTACTAAAGACTTGGGTGTTAAGGCATCTAAGACTTTATGTACCAAACTAGACATGATTGATATATATGTTTGAGCTTAAGGAAAAGTATTAGAGTTATTTTAGTCATTAGATAGTTTATTGGGTTATTAGATATCCATTTATGTTAAGGTATCTTGTATCCCTATACATATATGTAATCCCACTTAACAATAATACAAGTTTTTCATTATTCTCTCCATTCAACAATTTCGTTTCTCTTTTGTATTCTTTTAACTATAGTGATCTCTCTTGTCTTTTCTGCCTATGGACATAGGCTATTACCAAACCACGTAAATCTTTTTATGTTTGAGATTATCTATTTTCTTGTTTATCTTCGTTATGGATTTTTATCTATTTTACTTGTGTGTACACATATTCTCTAACATATTTCACTTGTTTTCTATGCATATAGGAAGATGTATGTGAAGATGAAGATTGAGAAATATGATCATAATATCAATTTTGATTTGTGAAAAATCAAGATAAAAACACTTATTACATAACAAGGACTAAATAAGGCATTGTTCGATGTTGACAAGATGTCAACAACGATGATGAAAGAGGAGAAGACAAATGAATGAGAAAGTCCTATCACTTGTATAGTTGAATTTGTCAAATGAGATTCTTAGATTAGTTTCGCAAGAAACGACTACTACGGGATTATGGCTGAAGTTAAAAAATCTCTACAAGAAAAAGACTTTGGTGAGCAAACTACACTTGAAGAAAGAGTATGATTACTACATATAAGTGAAGATACATCTATTCAATCACATATAGATCAATTCAATTTAATTATCATGGATCTAAGCAAATACCGATGTAAACATAGATGATAAAAATCAAGCACTATTATTGTTATGTTATTTGCCATTCTCTTATAAGAATTTCAAGGAGACTTTTATGTATGATCGAGAATCTATTATGATGAATGTTGTTAAAGCCAACAGTTTCTCGAAAGAGTCGATGGACATAGAATTACCTAACACTAGTGAAAGCAAAGATGAAGGCCAAACTACAAGAAAAAGAACTTCAAAATGTGACTCTAATGACAAGAAGAAGAACATATTTAGATTCAAGTTAAGAAAAAAATAATAAAAACTATAACTATTACAAGAAGAAAAGACACATCAAGAATGAGTACCACAAACTTCAGAATAAAAAGAATGACGAGAAAGGTCATAAAGAAGATTCAACCAATGTTATAGATGCAGATTTAAATGACTTCATTCATTCAGTCGATTATACACCAAGATCAATGAAAAATTGAATCATTAACTCAAGAGCCACCTACCACGTGTATCCAAACAGAAATTGGTTTTCCACCAATACTCCTACTACAAGTGGAGTTATATTGATGAGAAATTATTTTCTATACAAAGTAATTGGCATAGGTACGGTAAAAATCCAAATACACAACATTAAGATGTTTGACATGTTCCACATTAGCGAAGAAAATAATCTCTTTAGGCACCTTTGAGATTAATAGGTGCAAGTTTACAGGAGAGAATGGAATTATGAATATTTTTAAAGACACTCTCACTATTATGAAGGCCAGATCATCAATGAAGATCATCTACGAAGATCTCTCTATGTTTTGAAAGCAAAGACAATTACAATAACTACTGTTGTTTCAACATCATTTATATGAGAGAAAAACATTATAAGTTGAGACATTTGAGATTGAGACACATGAACAAGAAAGATATGATCATGTTTAGTAAAAAAAAAGGCTCCTTTGTGGATAGAGTACAAGAAAGATGGATTTTTACAAACATTACGTGTTTCACAAGCAAAAATGTATCAATTTCGGTAGAGTAATGCATAAAGCTAAAGAAACTTTGGATTACATCTATTCCAATTTGTGGAGTCCTTTACGTGTTCCTTAAAAAAGTGGTGCAATGTATATGCTAACCTTTATTAATTATTTTTACAAGAAAGTTTGAATCTACATGTTGAAATACAAAGATGAAGTGTTCACACAATTCAAGTAGTAGAAAACACTAATTGACAAGCAGATAGAAAAGAAGATCAAGAGACTGAGGACAAATAATGGATTGAAATTTCGCTCATTTGAGTTCAATGAATTCTACAAAAATGAAAGTATTGCCAAGCATCGAATTGGTAGACACACCATAATAAAATAGAATTGTAGAGCATATGAATCAAATTCTTCTCAAAATGACTCATTGTATGTTGTTCAGTGCTAAATTATCGAAAGACTTTTGGACTAAAGCAGTTGTAATAGTATGTTACTTGATGAATCACTCCTTATCGTTATCTAATAAGTGCAAGACACCGAAAGAGGTATGATTTGACCATCCTACCAATTATTCAAACTTGAAACATGAAAGTTTTTTGTTGTCCAACATATAAACGTATAGATGGTAAATTAGAATCTAGATCTAAAAAATGAATTTTTGTTAGTCAAACCTTATAGTAAAAGGCCATAGGTTGTCGAGTTTAGATTCTAAATCACTCAAAATCTTAATTGAAAAAGATGTTGATTTTTATGAACCTGCGATATTGTCTTTGGGTGGAGATACTATTGCTCCTTCTGATACAAGGATATAGGCCTTATAGCATTGTAAATAGCCAAGGAAAAAGGATTATAAAGTTATATCCAAAATATGCAAATTCAGCCATTGCATATGCATTGTCAGCTGTTGAAGAGACAAGATACTGAAGAACCCTAAGTATACAGATGTAATTTCAACTCTATGAATGAAGAGTCAAGTTTTTTCATTAAAACAAGCCTTCTAAAGGAAAGAACATTGTTGAATGTAAGTGGATATTCAAGAAAAAAGAAGACATGTTATGCATATGCAAGATATAAAACTCAATTAAATGCAAACATTACAAACAAATTAAAGGTATAGATTACAATGATATATTTACTCCTGTTGTCAAGCACAACTTTATTCATGTTTTGTTAACCTTAGTTGCAAAGAAGGATTTAGAGTTAGAGCAACACCATGTCAAGATGATGTTCTTGCATAGTGAACTTGAAGAGCAGATTTATTTGAAACAACATGAAATTTTTGTGTTCAAAGGAAAAGAAGACCACATATGTCTATTGAAGTAAGTCTCTTTATGGTTTGAAGCAATTCTCTAGCTAATGGTATATGAGATTTGATTTATTCATGGTTAAATATGGTTACAACAGAAGCAAATATAACAATTGTATTTACTTGAGACATTTGAATGATAGTTCTTTTATCCATATACTACATTATGTTGATGATATGCTTATTGTAGTTAAGAATAAATTCAGATTAACAAATTAAAGAAGTTAGTAGAGAATTCGAAATGAAAGATTTAGAATCGGCAAAGAAAATTCTTGACATAGACATTCGTAGAGATTGAAAAGCTAAGAAGTTATTTCTAAGTCAATAAAAGTACATTAATAAAATACTACAATGCTTTGACATTTCATATGCCAGTTGGAGAAGACCTCTTGCCGCTTATTATAAGTAATCTACAAAGTCTCCACAGATAGAAGAAGACATGGCATACATGTCATAGGTTCCGTACTTCAATGTAGTCAATAGCATTACATACATTATGATTTATACACGTCCAAATATTTCACATGCAGTCGGTGTTGTCAGAAGATATATGTTAAACCGTGGCAAGGTTCATTGGTAAGCAATGAAGTGGATTCTACGACATCTAAAACATACATCTATGTTTGTTTAGAGTTTAAGAAAAGCAAGATGGCCTTGGTTGAACTTTTTTTATTCGAGGGAGGCTTAAACAAGAAAAAATCACGCACCAACTATGTGTTTACAGTTGGAAAGCTATACCATAACCCACATTAAGTAGAATACATAGAAGCAATAGAAACTATCAAGGAAACTATATAGTTGAAAGGTCTGTTTGATGACCTCAGTTTGAGAAAGATCACCCATTGTGATAGAATGTCATTCATTTGACAAAAGATTCTATGAATCACGAAAAGATAAAACATATTGATATCAAGTACCATTTTATCTAAAAAGTGATAGCTCAATGTGATATTATTGTAAGAAAAATTAGTACAAATGACATCTTGACTGATATGATGACAAACTCACTCTTAATTGGCAAGTTTAACTCTATTTGGACTTTACATCACTTGATATGAAGGTATTGAAGAGATGAAGAGAGATGATCTTATGTTTTAATCTTTCGAGTTTGTTACACTTTTGTATTTTCTGAAATTGAAGTCAAACTGGAAATTTGTTGAGTATACCTTAAATTCTAAGGTCTAATACATCCATTCTACCTACATGGCTTTTGAAGATGTTCCTTTTATGTTTAATTTCAAATTTGAATCTAAGGAACTATATGTATTAGGGTAAAAGAGACTTGAATAAGAGATCATAGAGATTAATGTAGGTATTGTGCTACCGTTATCTCTCTTGAGTGTATTAGGTTTCCTAGGGTTTACTTTTTCCTCTTGGTAGATTTCATTTCCCCTTTGTACTCTTGTGACTATAATAATCTCTCCTCTCTCCTCCATCCGTGAATGTAAACTATTGCCTAATCACATTAATCTTCAAGATTATTTGTTTTCTTATTTATCTACTTTGTAGATTTTCATCTATTTCACTTGTGTGTGTACATATTTCCTAACAATACTCAATATAAGTAAAACTACTCATAAATGCACGTAAAACTAAACAAGCATAAGTCAAAAGGAATGGTTAAATTGCTGAAGAAAGATCAAAGGTGCAGGTATACTTGTAAAGAAAAATCATCAGTACACATACTGCAAAACGTCCTTCCAAAAAAGCCAATCACGGAAATCAACAATCCGAAGCTTCTGGTTGACTGTACGAAGCAGAGAAAGAACATATCTTCCTTTACATGGGGAAGCAGGTGACTCCTGGCGTACATCAACTACATCAATCCCAGATAGCTTGCTAGCTGAAAATGCCTCCATAAGTGGGAAGAAATCATGGTGTGCAAGCTGGTCTAGGTGGATCTCTAAGACGCATAATTCATGGCATGAACTATGAACCTTAACCTGGAAAGAATAGAGAAAGAATTTCAATAGAATTGTTGCTTCACAACGAGAAAGTGTAGCTATTACATGTTTTACATCATGTCCCGCTATGTAGTATGAGTACAATAAGAAAATGAAGTTCGGAAATCAGTAGAACCAGCGAACAAGGAATTAACGTTTCCACACCATGAAACATAGAAACAGCTACTGCTCTCGCGATTCGTCAAGTCCTAACATACCTAGAAGTCTTCGCCAAACTAATTTAGCAGCGAATTGTTCATGAAAGCAAGCAAGACATCCAAAAAGCACAACTTTGAGATTCATCCACAAGTCCACAACTACCAAGCAACAATCAAAACCACAACTTTCTACACTACTCGCCATTACAACAACACGATTCCTCCATGTCAACAAAGAAGCCGCCAATTAAAAACTAGATCACAACTAATAATACAACGAGACCAATAAACCACACAATGCAACAACAACAACGACAACAACAACAACAAAAACCAACCTTGGCGAAACTCTCCAGAATGGAAGGGTTCGGCAGCACGTCCTGACTCCGACAAGCTTCGAAGTAACTGAACAGCAAGAAAACAAACTTTTCTCAGTGGAATTCGGCCGAATCGAAGGCAATGAGGGAGACGAACTCCGGTCGGTGGGCTCGGTGGCGGAATTGGAAATGCAGAGAGATGATACCTCGATTCCAAGTGGGACACGTCCAGCTCCATCGCGGTGGAATCTAGAAGTAAAGCAGATCGATTGGGAGAGGAGGAGGAGGAGATGGGAAGGGTGAGAGAGAGAGAGAGAGAGAAAGAGAGATCTCACTCGATGGTTTGCGCTACAGAAACAAAAGAAGAGGGAGAGAGAGAGAGAGAGGATAAGAACAAGGTTCCACGTCACCAGAAGCGGAAGATCAAAGGAGAAGGCGTTTTTAACCCTTTTTTTTTTTCCTAACACACGGTGTTACATGGAAAAAGGTTCAAATACACCAAATCTTATATCTACGTCTTATATCATACGTAACGCGTACGTGTCAGAAATCTCATGAATCGGTATTTTCTCTCTCTTCTCGACGTGAAAATGAACAATGTAAACCTGGACAAAATAATTAGGAGAGAAATTTAACATTTTTTGTGAAAAACTTTTTTATGCATCGAAGGCACTACTTTCATGGCATTCCAATTTCTTTATTTTTCTACGTTATCATCGTCTTCTTTTTCTTTATTTTGCATGTGAGGTTTACTCTCTTTTGAACTTATTTTTTTATATTTTTCAATTAGTTATCCTCGAGGTTTTAAGCTTCTTAAACTTTAGAATTTTCTGACATTCCAATCTCATTTTCTCCTCCTCTTCTTTTTCGTTGGTGTGATCTTATTTATGTTGCTTCCTCATTCATTTATCCTTTATATCCAAAGTTCTTCATCTTTTTCCTCCTCCTCTTTATTTTAAACACCTTTTCTCATTATTTTTGAAGGAGATTCCAAAGGTAGTTGTGTCTCATTATTGAGGTTAAATAAAAACACTATATTATTATTATTTTTTGGTTTTTTAAAGTTTTCATGTATTATTTCAATTAGACACGTTGAACTTTTCATTTGCATACATTTGGTATCCTTGGAGTGACACATTGCACACTGTCATTGTTTTGGTATCATTTCAGTTACCTTTGCAATCATCGGATACTTTTGGTAACATTATTTTCAATTTTGGTATCATTTTTTGAAATTTTGGTATTATCTGGGAAATTTGGTAATATTTTCTTTTATTTTTGTATCATGTATTTTAATTTTGGTATAATTTTAAATAATTTTGGTATCATTTGTTAGTTTTGGTATTATTACTTTCAAATTTGGTATCATGTGTGAATTTGATATCATTTTATTGAATTTTGGTACTACAACTACGCCAACGACCACCTCGTGCGAGGCGCAAAAGGTCAGATACATGAAATCAAACAAAGTCATAATGAAAAACCAAGACAAGAAATAAATAGCAAGGATAACAAAGTAAAGAAGTCACTACCTAATCAACTTAAAATAGGAGACAAGGAAAATCATATGAAAATAACAAAAATGACGAAAACGATGCAAGTATGATTTGATCTATGCTGGAGGGAAAGTCATTGTGTGCCAGAAAATAGAGTAACGTACAGAGAAGGTATTATAGACACCCCCATGCACCCAATAAGTAGGTTTTCCATGGCTTTTTGCTCACTTATGTGGCTATATCGGCATATGGATGCCTTTACTATACGTTCAAGAGCGATATGCAATATCTTGCAAATAGATGCGTACCCCTAAATTCATGTCTAAAATGGGATACTTAATGCTATGTGAATAAAATAGGAGATGTGGAATATAACCTACTGCTCAGCTATGTTATTTAAATTCTCAATCTGGTGCTGACACAAAGGGATTGTGGCAATACAATCCACTTGAGCATCCAATTTCAAAGAGTTTGAATATCATCACTTTATGGGGTGCAAAACTAATGCTAAAATGTGTATATGATGTTAAATATCATGCAAAAGCGAGTGTAATATATCCTGAAAGACAGATCAGGAACGCAAGAATTGAAATCGTTCGTGAAAATCATGCAAAATAGGGCTGAAACTTGCTATCTTATGCACTAGTCAGGGAACGACGCGCCTGTAAGGTGTGCCTTTAAGATACGCCTAGTAGTTGTGCCCCAGGTTTTGCAACTCAGACTGCGAGTTTGTTTGTTTCGATGGTGGAAAAGAACGATTCGATTCATGCAAATGGTTATCGAAGGAGTATGCCTAGATGCTATGGAGCATACAAATGCTAAGAAATATGCACAAAATCGAACAAAGTCGTAGTGAAAAACCAATGCGAGAAATAAATAGCAAGGAAAACAAAGTAAAGCAGTTGCCACCTAATCAACTTAGAATGGGAGACAAGGAAAATCATATGAAAATAACAAAAATGACGAAAACGATGCAAGTATGATTTGATCTGTGTTAGAGGAAAGGTCATTGCGTGCAAAAAATAGAGTAAGTATCCCTGTTACGTATGGAGAAGGTATTAGACACCCCCGTGTGCCCGACAAGTCAATCTTTCATGGCTTTTCGCTTAGTTATGTGCCTATGTCGACAATTGGATCTCAAGAGCAATATACAATGCCTTGCAAATAGATGCATGCCCCTAAATTCATGCCTAAAATGGGATATTTAATGCTATGTAAATAAAATAGGAGGTGTGGAATATGACCTACTGTTTAGCCACGCTATTCAAACTCTGAATTAGGTGCCAACACAAAGAAATTGTGGCAATACAATCCACTTGAGATCCAATTCCAAAGAGTCTGAATGGTAAGCACCATCACTTTACGGAATGCAAAACTAATGCTAAACATGTGTGTATGATACTAAATATCATGCAAAAGTAAGTGCAATATATCCTAGAAGACAAATCAAGAACACAAGAATCGAAATCGTTCACCAAAACCATATAAAATAGGGCTCAAACTTGCTGTCTTGTGCACTAACCAGGGAATGACACGCCTACCTATAAGATGTGCCTACTAGTTGCGCCTCAGGTTTTGCAACTTAGATTGCAAGCTTGTTCGTTTCGATGGCGGAAAACAACGATTCAATTCATGCAAATGGCTATCAAAAGAGCATGCCTAGATGCTATGGAGCATACAAATGCTAAGAAATAGGCCCAAGAACATTCCATTCACCCTCTCCACTTTTGTTGGGTTCCGCCAACGGTTTCTGGCTATTACAGCCATGGAGATGGGTTGCTAGTCAGGATTCACCTTTACGACACAGGAAAGTGGATGGAGAAGAAAAAAGGAAGGTCCTGGAGCCATGCTATGTAGTGCTAATGGATGCCATGCAACTCGTACCACTGGCCAATGGATTACCTCCTAAGCAAGAGATAGACTTTGTCACTGAATTAATGGTGGAACTACACCCCAATCGAAGGCATTATATCAGATGGCACCTGCAGAATTGGAAGAATTGAAAAAACAACTATAAGAGTTAATAGACAAAAGATTTATTAGACCCAATGTTTCACCATAGGGAGTGCGTGTATTGTTTATCAAAAAGAAAGATAGATCAATAAGAATGTGTATTGATTACCGAATGTTGAATCAAGTGACTATAAAGAATAGATACCCATTACCCTGGATTGATGACTTATTTGATCAACTAAAGGGTGCTTTAGTGTTTTCTAAGATTGACCTTAGGTTTGAATAGCATTAGTTGAGAATTAAAGAAGAGGATATACCCAATATGGCTTTTAGATCACGTTATAGGCACTATGAGTTTATGATCATGCCTTTTGAATTGACTAATACACTAGAAGCATTTATAGATATGATGAATAAGGTATTCAAAAATTTCCTAGACAAGTTTATGATTATGTTTGTGAATAATATTTTGGTATATTCTGCGGACAAAGAGTAGCATAAGGATCATCTTAGGATTGTGCTGGAAACCTTGAGAAGGAACAAACTTTATTTCAAATTCTCCAAATGTGATTTTTGGTTAGATCAGGTCGTGTTTCTTAGACATATAATGTCAAAGGATAGAATTTTTGTGGATCCAGCTAAGGTTGAGGTAATAATGAAGTAGAATCAACCTAAGAATGTTGCTGAAATCCAGAGTTTTCTTGGACTTGCTGGCTATTATAGAAGATTTATTCGAATTTCTCAAAGTTGGTGTTTCCTATGACTAAGGTGACTAGGAAAAGTGCAAAATTTGAATAGGATGTAAAATGTGAAAATAACTTTATAAAACTAAAGAGGAGGTTGACATCTACACCAGTTTTGACACTTCCTTCAGGTAGTGTGTGTGTTGTCATTTGCATTCAGGATCAAAATTGGGTTGTATGTTGATGCAAATTGACAAGGTAGTAACATATGCATCAAGACAACTCAAGCCTCATGAAAGGAATTATCCAACCTATGATTTGGAATTAGCTACAATGGTTTTTGCTTTAAAGATTTAACAACATTATTTGTATGAAGAGCAATTTAAGGTGTTCATGGATCATCAAAGTTTAAAATACTTGTTTTCACAAAAATAATTGAATATGAGGCATCGAAGATAGTTGGAATTCTTAAAGGATTATGATTTTAATATTTCGTATCATTCTGGTGAGGCCAATAAAGTAGTAGATGCCTTGAGCAAGAAATGTAAAGGATTAGTTGATCATATGATGGTTCAGGAATGGAAGTTAGTGTAGGATCGAATAGCTCCTCTAGATGGGGGGGGGTGAATAGAGAATTAACACTTTTTTAATTACTTATATCAGTTTTTACAGGTGAATGAAAAATTGCATGTAAGTTGATTATTTTATACGTATAAACAGCTTAACTACTCAAGCAATCAATATAACATACAAGAGAAAGATGAGAGCAATTGATGTAGACAAGTA
>JAMKQA010018905.1:0-28761 GCA_024699735.1 Posidonia australis
AGACCGTGTGCAGCCAGTTTCCGGTGCAGGAATCGGAGTTTCTAGCCGCGCATCGAGATCCTAGAGGTGAGCCTGGTTACAGTCTTTTTATTCTGTGATTTGTGTAATTAGGCTTGTGATGCTATTGTTTGGTAGCGTGCCCGGGTCCGAGGCGTTACAATTTTCTCCCCAAGTTGTGCTACTTGTTGATCGGAATGAGCCACATAGGAGTTTAAACATGAAGAAAGTGAGTGAAGATTGTCATTGAACTCTTGCTTCTAATCTCAAGTGTGTTTGTAGAGCTTCTCTTAACGAAGGTCTTCATTTCTTCCTTCTTCATCTTTGGAAGTCTCTTCATCGTCTTCTTCAATTTGAATGTTTGAGGATGAACCATCAGAATATTTGGATTTCATAGACTTTAGTGTCTTGACTCTTTTAAATGCAAGTTTCTTTTTCTCAATAGCAAGGGAATCTAAGTGTTTGAACTTGACTTCTAAGAAGGGTTCATTTGTAAGTAAGATATCAAAATGTTCAACAAAACTTATAAGAGAAGGACTATAAACCAACTTAATTTTGACATGTTCAATACAATAAACCATGACTCTTGACCAATTAACATGAATTTTCTTTGTAATGGCATAAACAACTTCACAAAGGAGTTCACTAATTTCATTATTGTGGTCTTTCTTTTGAATAAGATTTGCTGCCATAATATATGCAATAATTCTTGTTGGTTTAGTCAATAAGTTAATTTTGTTGAGTTTGAAGGAGGATTTCATATTTATGCATTCATGACAGGACCATCCTAACTTTTCAAAGGAGAAGGTGAGGTCTAAGTCTTAAAAAGGAATATTAAGCTTACTATCAAGTATTCTCTCATCAAATGGAATGATTATGCCTAAAATATATGATTCAAACACAAATTTTGATATGCTAATGTTTGCATAAAAATGAGACACAATGTGTGGATAATATCTATTTTTAGTGATGTTGGTGAGAAATGGAACAAGCATTTGAACTTGGAATAAAGCAATAAGATCACCAAGATCATGAAACACTACCTTCCTTCTGGTTAGTACCTTTGGGTTGGTGAATCTTTCCCTATGTGTTTTCTCAATAGCCTCATCAAGGAAGAAGAACCACTTATCTTTATGCGAAGGATTTTGAGAGAAAGAGGAAATCAAAGCTTGCTTCCTTTTGCCTTTCCCTTTGGTGGCTTACATCTTCTTGGGAGCCATGGTGCAAGATCAAGGAAGAAATTGAAGAATGTGGAGAGGATGGCTGATGAAGAGAACTCACACTAGTGCAAGGAAGAAAGGGGAAAGGGTGGAAAGGAAGAAGGCCACGAGTGAAAGGAGAGTATGTCCCTTTAAAAAGAAGGACAGGAAACAGAAGTATGGTGAATATCTTGCCAGTTAAACTCGTTTGGTACCTACAGAAGTTGTGAGAGTGAAGAAAAGTGAGGTAGGCAAGCATTGCAGTAATGCTACTAGTGTTGTATATTCACCGATATAAATAGCTGTATACAAAGGGTATTATGGGTACATTAGTGACATTATAGAACAATCAAGAAGAATGAAGAAGAGATAGGCAAGCATTCTGGAAGTTTCATGTGATCCCAATAGAAGTATGGTGGGTTCTCTTACCTTGAATGCCATGCAAACGAAAGTTTGCAAGGAAGTGGGGTAGAGCCTTCGAAGTGTCCCTTCTGTTGGGAAAAGGATCTCCCTATTGAATCTAGAGGAAAAGCAAGGAAGAAGAAAAACAAGCATATACACAGAAAATTAGGGATTTACGTGGTTCGACAAACTGCCTACGTCTACGATTGCACTAGGGTTCTTATTCTCTCCCGAACCCCCTACTTACAGGCAGGGGACATTGCCCTCCGCACCCCTCGCTAACTCAACCGCGGAGTTGGATTTGCGAACCTAAGGTTCAGCATAATCAGGCACCACATATCCAACATCTTCATCCAAATACTAACTTTTTAGTCCTTGATCATCAAGGTGGAAGATCTTCAACTGGTACATTGATGGTGGTTCAATTTCAATTGATGTTACTGTTGAGAATGATGTTCCTAATGCTTTAGAGGATGATCTTGACATTGACGATGATGATGATAGATCCTCTTCCATGATGCTAATGATGGAAAACAGAAAAGAACGATGAGAGGGAATTACACAACCATAGATTGAGAGAGTGAGTGAGATGGTTAAGAGAACTATTGTTTTAAATAACAGAAAAAAATACAACATTAACTTCTAACATGAACCCTATATCATTCTTGGGTGAAGAGTTCGATAGCTATGGAAGGTTGATTCTCTTTGGATGGGAATAAGGTTGCTTTTGAATCAAGTACCAACATTAACTTCTACGATTGTTATAAATTATTCATTTCTGCAAACGTTATAAGTATAATATATATGCAACCATTATAAGAATATTATGCAATGTTTCTCATTCATTATTCAGTAACGCAACGTGGTTTCTCATTCATTATTCAGTTATTCAGTCATGCTGTTTCTAAGGAAACTTTTTTGGATTAATTTTAAATCATTATAGAAACACTAAGAAGATGGAATACAAATAAGGAGATGGAACTAGGAAGACAGAAATTAATAGAAATATCAACAAATGGAACTTAACTGAAATATCAACAAAGTATAAATTAAGAAGATGGAGTACAAATAAACTACAAATAGGAAACACTAACAACATTCATATCACGAACAATTAGAAGTGTAACAAGTAGACCAATGCATAGAGAATAAAGATATGGTAGAAAGTTCCCTTGTCCTCAAACCATTGGGTGTTTACTAAATAAACACCTTCTTCCTCTGGAAGAAGAGAGATATCAACAACTACACTTCTACCTTGATTTGTGACTACATAACACCTTCCAGAAAACTCAACATCATTAGTGAGTCACCAATCTTCCACAATGTTCACATGCATGTCCCAGTCATCCTCAAAAGGGTCCCAAAGGAGAAGGATCGCCTTCGCAACCTTGATGGCTATGGTGATGGAAGTGAAGTGCTCTCGTCGGATGTGCCAAAAAAGCCCCATAGAGTGTCTTTACTCACGGAGAAGTCATTTTCGTCTTCATTATTACCATCATCAGGAGGAAAAAAGAATTTCATACGAAACATATTTGGTGGTGCAGTTTCACCCATCCTCTATATCTAGGGAAGAGAAGGAGATTGTAATGGAAAAAACTAGAAGAAAACAATTAGATATATACCAAATCTGAAGGGGATCATGTTGTCGAGTGATTAATGACCTGTTAATCACTAGTGTTACACATTCTTTTTTGTGGAACATGTTATTGTCATTTTGTGAGAACATTGGCTACATATCCTATGTTTTTTTTTGATTGAGACTTGGAAATCCCTAATGATATGTATTATTGAACATCTTTTTTTCTCTTGATGGTGGTTTTCATAATCAAGAGAAATATTTAATAGTAATTTACCGATTCCAAAAAAAACAATTAGATACATACCTCCAATTTATAGGGAAAAAGAAGTTAAGGTCATTCGAAAGAATTAATGTCATTCAATACATCATAATTACCAAAATTACGACGTTAACAACCAAAGTTAAGTGCAACAACTACTGGTTCAAGTACCAACTACTGCTATAAATTCATCTTGTGCAATGTTGTCCACATAAAAATGCAACCATTAGAATTATATTAAGCAACGTTTCTACATGCAAAGAATTATATTACTTTATCAAATATGCAACAAAAGTTGTACTGGTTTATGGTACCATGAGAATCATATTACTTTATCAAAGAGAAACCCTACCCTTTGCTAATAAGAGAATATTGCATAGAAGATTAAAAAACCAACAACTTTCTTTACCATAAAATCATTCCATACAAGAAACTGTTACAATAAAACTCTCACGGAACTCAAGAGTCAAGAAACACAAACTTAGTTGAAAAGAGAAACAAACTACCAATAAGAAACATCCAGAATATTACATCCCCTAACTAGTATACAAGTGCTACAGCACCTTCAGCTAGGGTGTCAAAAACATGATAAAAATTTTCATTTTCCTCCTCGCAAACAGTACCTATCAAGTTCACAAGCTCATCCCTTGGAATAACAACATCAACCAATTCAATACTCCCGTCAGTAGTAACAGCAAAGAAGAAGCCTGCGAAATAAGCAATATTAAGACACCAACCATCATCAGTATAAATCTTGACAACCTAGTCATCATCAAATGGATCCCACAATGTACATCAATGTAGGTTCACCAAGCTTTAAGGCTATGGTGATGGAGGTAAAAGCTTTAGAAGGTGGCACTTGGAAACTAATGAACACATAATTTATATATATTTTATTCTTCATATTTATTGATTATTATATGTAAATGATGTTATTTGAGGTGTTTTATGTAAATTTTGTAGAGATTAGGGGACTTAAAAAGAATTTAGAAAACGAAGGGAAAAAGAATACAAATGCAAAGAATTTAAATATGAGTTCAAATTCAGATTAAATTTGAATCAGAAAAGTAAAGAATTTTTCATGAAGAATGTAGAGCCACTTTGAACATTCAAATTCAAAAATTCACACGCTCAAAGACTTAGAAAAATATCACAAGTTTTTGAAAAAAAGAGACAAATATTGTATGTTTTTGAAAAATTTTACTTAAGAATTTTACATGCACTAGCGATATTTTTTAAGTTTTTAAGCATGTGAAATTTTGAATTTAAATATTCATAGTGGCTCTACATTCTTTGTGTAATTTTTTTTCTTTTTTAGTTCAAATATAATTTGAATTTGAATTCAAATTTAAATTCTTTGTATATTTATTCTTTTTATCTCCTTTTCTAAATTCTTCCTGAGGCCCTAAGTTCTTACAAAATTTACACAAAATATTTCAAGTAGTATTATTTATATACAATAATCAATAAATATGAGGAATAAAATATATATGAATTACGTGATCATCAAATACTCCCATACCTATATTTTGTTAGTCCTTGAGCTAAACTGACTCTAACCTAACCTATAGAAAATAGGAAAATCCTAACTCACTTTCGTAGAAATCGTGATTACACTTAGTACGTGCAACAAGTCTTTAAACCCGTAGGTTGCTCGAGTGGACGAGTACGTGTCTCGTATGGATTTATTGTGGATCTACCTACAAAATCCCAAAGGAAAAGAATAAGGAATAAAGAAAGTGAAAAATAAAGAAAAAGGATAATCTAAAATATCCACATTAACCTACTCAACTAAAGAGATCTAAAGTTCTCAAGTGCCTTAATCCTCCAATTTAATCTTTATTAAGAACCCTCATCTTATCATCTTAAAGACTTTGTCCTGTTTTTCACTTTATCTTCTTAAAGATTACTCATGTGCCTTGTGTTTGTAAAATAGACCTTAGTATGGATTTTCAAATCTAATTTTACCACTTTAGCAATTTTATTAATTCAGTGAGCATGTCTTGTTTTCTTAGACTTTATTTTAGGTTATCTATTTAGTAAACTTTAGGTCAGTAGATTTCAAACTAGACAGTATTAGGTTATCAAATGTGAAAATACTCCTAAGAACTGATGTGTATGTTTCAATTAACCACAAGTGTATGACGTCTATTGTAGTATGGATCGATCCCACAGAGAATAGAGTAATAGTACAGATTATTTGTCAGTTAATGATGGAATAAAAATTTAGATTAAAAGTTGATTGATTTTAAGTACTTAAGAAAATTTCAGAATAAAAGAGAATTAGGGTTTTCGAATCCATTTATGTAAATATAAATACATGATTAAATCCACTCTCTATTTCTCTTCCTGATCTAAATACTTTAATACAATGGTTTTTATTTTAACAAGTATAATCTATATGCAATGTACCATAGATTATCAAGTACTAGATAAAAACACACAAATCAAACTAAATCGAATGATATACTTTAGATCTAAGATTATACACATGATCCCTAATTATTCTTTTTTAAGCATAGATTAAAAAAATATAATCAATATTAATCTATCAAAGTTTATCGACATAATAAAGATTCATACAATATACATCTAGCTTAAGTAATCATAACATGTAAGCATGAGAAAACAAAGAAGAATTTAATCACAACATTTGAAATTACATGAATTTCATCTAAACCCTAGATCTAGAAATTAGTTGCACATAGAGATAATAAAAAAAATAAAAACTTGAATAGAGAATTTGGAATAAAATAAATAATTGAAGAAGAAAAATAATTTTATTGCTAAAATTTAAGATTACACTAGAGGAACACTCGAGAATCTTTCAACGTATAAGAGAAGAAAAGTCTAAGCCTAGAAGGTAGAAGATAATCTCATAGATTTACACAAGGGATCTTTTTATAGGCTTACAATGATTTCCTTATGTCGGAGATAAATCCGAGTACAAAATGTAACGTTTAATTTTAAATACAAGATATTTCTAACTGTAGAATGTAACAACCAAAGATCAAGTCAAAAAGATCCCGTTCTGACGCCTTAGTTGGATGTCCATGTGGATGGCTGGAGTAGCATTATACTCGAGTAGCAACTAGAACGTTAGCCAGGATGTACTCTAACTTCGCCAAGTCGTTAGTTGATATTTTTCTTAGTATTGATGCATGTGGAAAATGTGCATTTGACTTCTTAATGTAGCTCCAGAACTTTTCATGTAAAGATCTCTTCTTTTCCGACACATTTATTCTTTTTCTCCTCCTTTTTTCTAAATTCTTTCTAAGTCCCCAGGTTCTTGCAAAAATTACACCAAATACCTTGAATAGTGTTATTTATATACATTAATCAATAAATATGGAGAATAAAATATGTATGAATTATGAGTTAATCAAATAGCTTCATACCTATCTTTTGTTAGTCCTCGAGCAAAACTAACACTATCATAAGAAAATGAAGAAAATTCTAACTTTCTTTTGTAGGAATCGCGATTGCATTTAGTATGTGCAACAAGTCTTTAAACTCTTAAATTGCCCTAGTGGACGAGTGGTGTCTCATGAAGGTTTGCAGCGAATATACCTACAAAATCCCCAAAAAAAAAGAGGTTAAGGAATAAAGAAAGAGAAAAATAATGAAAAGGAAAAATCTACGGTATCTACATTAACCTGCTTAACTAAAAAGATCTAAAGTGTCCAAGTGTTTTAATCCTTCAGTTTAACCTTTAAGAACTTTCATTTTGTCATTATAGAGACTCCATATTATCTTTCACATCATCTTCTTAAAAATAACTCATATATATCTTGTGTTTGTGAAATAGACCTTAACATGGGTTTTCAAGTCCAATCTTACTACCTTAATAATTTTATTTCATTCACCAGTGTCTTGCTTTTTTAGACTTTATTCTTAGCTACCCATTTAGCGAATTAATGGATCCCAAACTAGATGATTTTAGGTTACCAGATGTGAAGACACTCCAATAGACTTAATCACTCAAGTAGCTAAGGCCTTAAAGATAAGACTTTTTTTTTCTCTTTTATCCTCTAATCACCTTTTTACGTGAATACCAATGCTTATTGAGACACAATAACTAGTTACTCAGTGATTTTTAGATTTTTTTAATTACTAAGGTATTTTAGGTCTTTCTTTATTCCCCATAGCTAAGGATTAGAGTGACAGTGCATGGTAAGGTACTTATAAGTTATAAATATTTTGGATGATGTTATTTTTCAAATTTTGTCTCTACCCTTTGAATCATAAAGTTCTCAATTATTCAGTCTTACCTTTGAACTTCAAATATTAGTTTACGAATTTACTCCTAATTGATTAGACTAATGTATATAGTTCCTAATCTAATTTTTTTTCTATTTTTTTTTCAATTTTTTTTGAAGAAGAAAAATGAAAAGACATACAAAAGACTCTAACTAAAGAAAATGAATAGGTCAAAGAGAAGACTCTCCCCTCCCTCACTTAAATCATGCATTGTCCTCGATATATGTAATAAATGGTATGATCAATGAAATAGTACAATTTATACATATTTACATCCTAAGTTCAAGGGCTTAGACAACTCACATCCTTTTTCTCCTAATTGGTCTATGTGAGCTGGACTTTCTTAACTCCTTTAACTCAACTCTAGTTTGCCTCACTTCCCTATATATTCTTTGAATTCCCTCCCATCTATAATGGTTGAAATCACTCTGAGAACTACATGGAGGGCCATTAGTCCAAAATGTATCTCCCTTCTCATTCTCACCAAGGGGCGACTCAACTCTAATAATGTACTTCTGTAGTTTATGAGGTCCCCATGGCATACGAACAATCGACTTATAGGAGTTAGACATTGTTTCTACCATTGCCGTCTCTCGTCCTTATTGAGATTCAAATGCTAATTACTTAGGTGGCAAAAAGGTCTTAACTATATTAGTGATTAGAATAACTAAGGGTAAAGTTATCTTTCTTCTAGTTCTCTTCATTTGAGCAATTGAGTCAGATAGTCTTCGATAGAGGTAGATCCTAAAATCCCTAGTCATCATTAAATAAATAACATGGAGTGTAGGAATATAAAATGCTGAAATGTGGAAACTCCCTATAATATTATTTTAGACTCATTTACAAGCTGTGTACACATTCTCATACGTAGTGACCCACCTACAGGCAAGAGAATAGTTAGGTTCCATGTGTGGCAAATAGAATCCTAAATCCTTAGTGGGTAAATTTATAGGAGATAAGGGGATTCCCGTGACCTGGGAAATTAGTTCTAGGGTTACTTTCACATTAAGTCCATGCCACACCAAGTAAATTACTCCTCCATCCAGATCAACATTACTCCAATCAAAACAATTATAAAATTCTTCTATGAAATGAGGTACCCAATAATGCTCATTTGTGGCATGTAACAAATAGTGGTATCCTCTAATTAAAATTTGTTCCCTAAAGAAATTACCATACAATCCAAATATCTCATCAAAATTCTTCCTAGGGAACACTCCCCTCCTAGCATTATCATCCATTTTGATTAATTAATCACACAATATGATATTAAAATTTTTGCACAAAAATGGTTAATAGAAAACATAGATTATGTGAAGATCTACTTACTTCCCCCAAAATGAGGGGGATGACTACTCGACAGTTGAGATTTTCCTCAGATCCGGTGCCTGGGAGGCGTCTGGCAATGATTGTAGCACCTGACGGGTGTCTTCAACACAGGAACGGAAAAATCAAAGACAGATATGAGATAAACTTTGAAATATTAGAGCCCTAGAGTGTCGAAAGTTGAAATGACCAAGATCGGGCGCTTGATGAGTGTCTGTGTTGTTTTCGCCGCTTGCTGGGCGTCCAACTGATGGAGCTATTTGTTTGACAATTAGTGGCTATCGTGATAGGGGAGAGGATGCTCAACGAAAGAAGAAATGGAGAGATTATAGGGTTAGAATAAGAGATGTCAGGTTTTTATTTAGTGAGTGGGAAAATTATAAGTTTTACCTTGCATTTGTTAGGACTGGTTCCTAGATTCTTTTCTTTATTTATTTATATGTTTTATTTATTTATTTATTTTTTATGCTTTAAGTGGTTGAACTAAGTCAAATAAACATAAAAGACTCAACTTTGTACATATTTACAAAATGTTTCCACAAATTATTCAAGATATTGAGGATCATGAAGAACCATACCTTCACCTTCTTTTTTAGTGGGTAATCCAAGAGCAATTTTAAACATTGACCATTGACCTTGAAAATTTTATCGTTCTTTGGATTCTAATCTTTATAGCTCCATGAGGATATACAACGTTCACTACATAAGGTCAAGTCCATCTGAACCTTAATTTCCTTAGAAATATGTGAAGCTTAAAGGAGAACCTTCTAATCTGGCGAAAATGATTTTCTAAGAATTCTTTTATCGTGAAAAACTTTAGTTTTCTCTTTGCAAATTTTTGAATTGTCATAGGCTTCATTGCTTAATTCCTCAAGTTCAGCTATTTGTAATTTCCTTTTCTGCACTGCTGACTCTAAATTTAGGTTTAGCTGTTTAATGGCCTAGAATGCTCTATATATGTTCTAACTCAACAAGTAGATGACAAGCTTTTCCAAAAATATACCTATAAGGAGACATGCCAAGGTTGGTCATAAATGCAGTTCGATAGGCTCACAAAGCATCATCCAATCTCTCAGACCAATCCTTCTTATCGGGCTTGACAACTTTTTCCAGAATCTATTTGATCTATTGGTTAGATACTTCCACTTGTCTACTAGTTTGAGGATGATAGGGGGTAGCCAATTTATGAGTGGTGGAGTATTTCTCATTAAAGTTTCAAATGATCGATTGCAAAAATATGTACCCCTGTCACTATTGATTGCTTGAGGTATACCAAACTTGGATTGTGAAAGTAACCTCGGGACTCACAGCCCAAGGCCTAGCGAGCATTGGGTAAAGAGGGTGGACCAGTCTCTTTCATTTGGACCCTACAGTACCTCAAAGAGCCACGGTCTTTTCACCCGTGCTCGTCATCGGCAACTACGTCGTAGGGAACATACCGACTTCATGTAAGTCTCATACCCCATCAACTATGCCCCTACCGCCACACAAATCCGATCCAAAACCATGGAAAACTTTTGAAAACATGCATGTCCTTTTCAAAACATCCTTTGAAAACCTTTTCATTATAAAGATCATTTCCACGAGTTAAAACTTACCAATGAAACCAATTATACAAACTTCCAAAACTGATTGCACCCAGGTGTGTCACCCAGGTGCGCCACCCAGGTGAGTCAGCACACTATCATGGTGCGCCACTTGAGTGCGCTATCATGGTGCGCTCTAAGTAGAAAATCCAGAGCAGCAACTCAATGAGCCGCCGCTGGAAATCGCTGGAGGTGGGAGCTTTGGGAAAACTCCCTTCCAACCTCTGAAAAATTCCAAAAACTACATGAAAACACTGAGCCCTAAGTCTTCTACTATTTGGGATAAATTTCATAAAGATCTGATTTGTAAATCTCAAGATATAAAATCGCAAAGCCGAAGAGGTTGATAAAAAGCACTGTAGCAACACTTACTGAAAAATCTACCAAAAATCCTCGATAAATCCTAATAAAATCACATAGAGATTACTATACACTATTTACATGCTGATCTACCATTTTATCATGATTTAAGTTGAGTTTTTGGAAGAAAAACGGAGGAGGACACGTACTCAGTTGCTGGTCGGAACCTCTCTTCTTCTCTGGTGATGATCCTCTCTTTAGGCAAGCTCTCTTCCTCCCTTCTCCTCAAGCCCATGAATTCTCTCTCTCTCTCACTAGCATCACTGATCTATGCCTCTCCCTTGCCTTACCTTCTCCCTTTATAGGCCCTTGGTTGTCGTCGTCTTCGTTGGTAACACCGTCGATTGTCGTCTGAGCAGGGCATGGCGCAACGCAATTGGAAGATTCCGTCGACACCAGGACATGGCGGGGGATTAGAGGATGCATGGTATGGAGATGCAGCACCGCTGCTAGGGATAAGAAGACTAGGGCATGGTCGGCATGGGCTTTAGTGGCATTCATTGTGCGTACTGTTACACCGTACTGCGCCACCAACATGTGCCGGTTTGGTGCACCAGGATTGTGCGCTAATCACGTACGCCTATGACATGCACTGGACTATCCTGAATTGAGTTAACCAAACCACTAGCTAACACCAAAGGACAATCACGCCACTAACACAAAGGTTGCCACACCCAACATGATGATCCATTAATGATAAATCCCAGAATTACATGGTACCTCTTAATTACATCTTTTTTGAATTCCAGGATGTTACATTCTACCCCCTTTAAAAGAATTTCATTCTCGAAATTCACTCTTAATCAAACAAATGGGGGTAATGCAATCGTACATCATCGTCACACTCCCAAGTAGCTTCTTCAGTACCATGGTGTTGCCACTACACCAATACCAGAGGAATGACCTTATTCCTGAGAACCTGCTCTTTCTTATCTAGTATTTGAACAACATCCTCAACTAGTGACAAGTCTTCTTATAGCTCCTTTGATTGCAGGGGTATGATTAGGGACACTTCTGTCAAACATTTCCTCAACATCAACACGTGGAAGACGCTATGGACGCCAGAAAGTTCTGAAGGTAAGTCCAACTTGTATGCCACCTCACTGATCCTCTTAGAGATTTGGTAAGGTTCGATGTAGCGCGGACTCAGTTTGCCTTGATGCCCAAATCTTACCACTCCCTTGGTTGGTAATACCTTTAGGAAAACGAAGTCTCCTACTTCGAATTCCAAAGGTCGGTGCCTTCTATCTGCATAGCTTTTCTGACATTAAGACAGTACCAGCTGCTAGTCTCTTCCTAATCAGGTCCACCTTTTCTTTGTATTGTTGCATGATCTCTGGCCCTACGAGCTAACGTTTGCCTACTTCGCTCCAATAGGTGGGAGTCCTACATGGTCTTTCGTATAAAATCTCATAGGGAGCCATCCCTATGCTGGAATGATAGCTGTTGTTGTAGGCAAATTCGATTAATGGCAGATGATCTTTCCAGCTTCATCTAAAGTCCATGACATAGGTCCTCAGCATGTCTTCTAGTGTCTGAATTGTCCTCTTGGTTTGACCATCAATCTATGGGTGAAAGGCAGTGCTGAAGTTTAACACTGTGCCAAACGTTTCTTGCCACGCCCCCTAGAATCTTGAAGTGAACCGGGTGTCTCTGTCAGATACAATCGAGAATGGGACTCTGTGCAATCACACTATCTCAGACACATATAGTTCTGGTAACTGTGCCAAAGGAAGATTTACGCTCATGGGTAGGAAGTGTGCTGATTTGGTGAGTCGGTTGACGATTACCTACACTGTATCCTTCTTTCTCCTAGTCCTGGGTAATCTCGTTACGAAATCCATTGATACCTGCTCCCACTTCTAGACTAGAATGTCCAGAGGTTGCAAAGTTTTTCCCGGCTTTTGGTGCTCGATTTTCACCATCTGGTAGGTTGCACACTTTGCCACGTGCTCAGTAATTTCTCTTTTCATCTCAAGCCACTAGAAATTTCTTTTCAAGTCCTTGTATATTTTGGTGCTCCTTAGATGAATGGTATTTCTAGACCAATGGGCCTCATCAAGTTGTCTCTGTTTTATTTCCTCCACCTGAGGAACGTACAATCACTGATCATACCTCAGCTTACTGTTTACACCGACTAAGAAATGAGGTGCCTCTCCTGCCTCCAATTTCTACTAGATATCCCGTACAAATGGGTCCAACTACTGAGCTGCCACAACTACCTCCAATAGCCTCGGGCGAATAGATAGATTAGCCAACTAGGTTCTGACAGGTCCTTGAGACTGTCTCCGTGGTCTGCAGTCGACTAGTCCTTCTAGCAGATGCCATTCCTTAATCATTAA
The DNA here is from genome assembly GCA_024699735.1 of Posidonia australis. Lineage (NCBI taxonomy): Eukaryota > Viridiplantae > Streptophyta > Magnoliopsida > Alismatales > Posidoniaceae > Posidonia > Posidonia australis. The sequence goes on from JAMKQA010018905.1 coordinate 13,311, forward strand.
GCTGGCTATGACATGAGTACGTCTTCTCAGAGCATCAACGACCGTATTCGCCTTTCCTGAGTGATATGATAGGTTGAAGTCATAATCTTTGAGGTATTCCACCCATCTCCTTTGCCTCAGATTCAAGTCTTTCTGCATGAACATGTACTTCAGTCTGTGGTGATTTGTGAATACTTCAAACTGTTCGCCATATAGGATGTGCCTCCAGATCTTCAAGGCAAAAACTACCATAGTCATTTCCAAGTCATGGGTGGGATAATTCTTCTCATGGTCCTTCAGTTGGCGTGAGGCATACGCTACCACCCTCCCATGCTATATCAGGACACACCCTAAATCGGTCCCACAGGCATCACTATAGATTGTAAAACCACCACTCCTAGAAGAAAAGGTCAATACTAGAGAGGTGACCAGTCGAACCTTCAACTCAAGAAAACTCTCCTCACAGTGCCAGTCCCACACAAAAGGAACTTCCTTCCGAGTCAATCTGGTCAAGGGTGTAGCTATCTTGGATGAATCTTCGATAATACTTAGCCAAACCCAAGAAACTTCTGACCTCAGTGACATTCTTAGATTTGGCCCAACTGTTAACAACTTCCACCTTGGCTGAATCTACTTTGATGCCTGCTCCAGAGATGATGTGACTAAGAAAAGTTATTTCTCTCAGCCAGAACTCGCACTTAGAGAATTTGGCGTAGAGCTGGTACTATCTTAATGTCTCCCACACCATCCTCAAGTGTATTTGGTGGGTCTGTACATCAAGAGAGTATACCAACACGTCATCCGTGAACACCACCATGAACTGGTTCAGGTAGGGCCTGAATACTCTGTTCATCAGGTCCATGAAAGTAGCCGGTGCATTTGTCAACCCGAATGGCATGACTAGGAACTCATAATGGCCATACCAGGTCTGAAAGATCGTCTTCTGCACATCAGATTCCCAAATCCAAAGCTGGTGATACCCTAATCTCAAGTCTATTTTCGAGAATACAGAGGCCCCTTGGAGCTGGTCAAACAGATCATCAATCCTGGGCAACGGATGTTTGTTTTCCATGGTGATCTGATTCAACATCCGATAATCAATGCATAACTGGAGTGAACCATCCTTCTTCTTGACAAATAGCACTATGCTCCCCAATGTGATACACTTGGATGGACGAATCCCTTATATAGTAGCTTTTGCAATTGATTCCGGAGCTCTCTCAACACAGCAGGTGCCATTCGGTATGGGGTCTTCAAGATAGGACCTGACCCCAGCATGAGATAAATTAAGAACTCCACTTCCCGCAGTGGCGGCATTTCGGTTAACTCCTTGGGAAAGATGTCAGGGTACTCTTACATGATCGGTATATCCTAGACCTCTAACTGGTGACGAGGAGACTATTATATAGGCAAGGTAGCCTACACTGCCCTTTGCTAGCTGGCGATAGGCCTTGAGCATTGATATCACCTTTCTTGGCTTGCTTGGTTTAGTTCCTTGCACCATACACCATCCTTGACTTGGACATTCTATCAAAACTCTCTTCTTCGTACAGTCTATCACTGTTGAGTGCTGTGCTAACCAGTTCATTCCCAATATGACATCATATTCCTGCATCTCCATCACAATCAGATTGGCCTTGAAGTCATTGTCTTCGAGCTTGACATCCACTGATCGTTGGTACCTCCATGCTAAGTTGTGCTTTCCTAAAGGGGTTACTACATAAAGCTGGAAAGCCAACTTAGTTGGCCTTTCTCCAATCTCGGTCGCAAAAGACTTAGAGATGAAGGAGAATGAGCTCCCTGAGTCAAATAAAACTCGAGCCATACGATCAGCCACAAAGAAAGAACCTAACAGCATACATCATAACCATAGTCATTACTACTGAAATAGTTCTGATTACAATATTATATTAAAGGTTCTTATTACAACAACATCACTGCTCTTTACCCTCTACGACGTCTCCTGAGGAACCAACATCTGGGGCAGAGACGGCAAATACTCTCCCCTTAGTTGGCTAGTAGGGTGCATCTCCAGCTGCCTTTGGAGGATCAGGGTAGTTCTTCTGGAAGTGACCGTTCTTCCTGCAGTTGTAACACTTTACGCTGTCCATATTTAGCTTCAAGCGTGTACATTGCGCTACCATATGCCCCGACTGACCATAGTTGTAGCAACTCCTCTTATCCGAGCCACTATTTGATCCCGCTTGATTGTAACCAGTACCTCCAGTGAGACTGCGCCCCTCAGAGTTAGAGCGCTCCTTTCTTTTCTTTTTGGAGCTCCCAGAACTACTAGCAGTTGCTGTCCTTGTTGCCTTCTCTGAGGGTCTGGACAATCCCACGCATCATTTCTCCAAGCTCCTATTGCATGCCTCTCTAGGCACTCTTCTCCTCAACATCGGAATCAGATGCAAGGGTCCTACCCCTACCATGGCCTTTGCTTCCACGTGACATCTCGCAGCCACCACAAAGCAAACATAGGTCAAGTGCGATACTATTTTGTGTAGTCCTACAGAGCCACTACTAGACACACTAAGTTGATGCATTTAGTGAACCTATACTCTGATACTACTCTATAACGTCCCGGTGCATCACAAATTAGCATCAGTACTACCTGTTTAACTAATTAACAGAATTAAACTAAAATAAAGCAAATAAACAACTTAAATAACTAATTAACTACCCAAAACCTTGTGTGTAGCTAGTGGCTCCTTTCTATATGCACTAGTACTGGACTGCACCTGAAAACCAAACATAAAACGCGTGAGTGACCTAATGTCACCTGCACACGTCCACCAAAAACAAACAAAACACATGTAAATCTATGCTATTTTCGCAATCACAAGTACGTTTCAAACATTCCATAGTTCATGCTTTTCAAATATTCTCTTTTTGTTTCTTTTGAAATTCCATGCATCTTTTCAAATCATTTATGCATTTCATGAAAACCAAAACTCAACTTGTTGCTAGCCTAAAACAGCACACAGTACAGTTTATCCAAACCTTGGTTGGAACTAGCTAAACCACAAGTCAGGACTAGAACCTGGCGAAAATCTCAAGAGAAACTCACGTGCCAGTTCTAACTTAAAACCAAGCTCGTAGACAGTCCAACTAAAATCCGTCCCGTCACCCTGGCCACAGGTGACCGACCTAGCCACAAGTAGTTGACGAGGCACCAACCTTGACCCTACTACACTGCCGCGGTGAACCACCCCACGCAGGAGTCTACCCGCCTCGGCCATACAAGCCTCACAGTACCATGACCACACAGGTCACAAACACACGCACGGGGTGTGTCCTTACGACGCTCCTGCGTGCCTAGACACCTCAGGACTCACAACCCAAGCCCTAGCAAGCACTGGGTAAAGAGGGTGGACTGGTCTCTTTCACCCGGCCCCTACAGTACCTCAAAGAGCCATAGTCTTTTTCACCCATCCTCGTCACTGGCAACTACATTATAGGGAACATACCGACTTCACAGAGGTCTCATACCCATCGGCTATGCTCCTACCACCACGCGGATCCGATCCAAAACCACGAAAAACTTTTTGAAAACATGCATTTCCTTTACAAAACAGCCTTTGAAACCCTTTTCATTATAGAGATCATTTCCACGAGTTAAAACTTACCAATTAAACCAATTATACAAACTTCCAAAACTGATTGCACCCAGGTGTAGAGGCCTATAAATGGGGCGAGTACGTGGCGGGTAAAGCCTTACCCATACCTTTACCCTTTAAATTCTAACGGGTAATGGGACGGGTATTGACTTGCATTTTCTAAGTTTCTACCCTTACTCGCCCCATTACCCATGATAGGATATAAAATGGGTAAGGTAAATGGGTAATTGGGTAGATTTATGAATTCTATGATAATGACACTAATAAAACCTAAGATAGCTTTAAAAATCCGAATTCAGAGTTCAATTGGAAGTTTAAAAATTTGGTATCTTAAGCTAGCTTTAAAATTTTGAATCTAAAATTCAATTGGTACCTACATTAAATGTTATGTGCACATATATTAAGAAAACAATCAAGCCCAACATCATAATTTATCAGATACACAACAACATAAACAACAGCATAATAATTTATGCAAGCAATTCTAATTTACAGCAATTGACATTTCCAATAATGCAACTTTGTAATCCTTGACTCCCAAATCAGAAATTGGCAAATAATACACCGTTGGAAAGCTCTTTAAATTCTCTATCCAGGAAAATTAATCACACTTATAATGGCTACCCCAATAAACCATAGAAATTCACAATAAAAACATCAATGATGGAAATCACCTTAAAGTTGCAGCAATGACATTCTACGAAAAACTCTATGGAATGCCTCTATTCAACATTACCTAACTATAAACACTTAAAATGCTACTATAAATAAGGTTCAGTCACAAACTTGTAGGCTTGCAACAGAAAAAAAAATCATGAACAACCTAGAAGAGTATTGAAAGTGATTTCCACATACGAGACTATAATCAAACTCCTTGAAATCCACTCTAAACTTGTGTTTTTCTTAAAACTTGCATGAACACGATAAAACTACAACCAACATATGAAATGTAATAAGATTACAAAAGAAAACTAATAGTATTGCTACTGGAAATTTAAATTTTGCCACAATATCTACTTAAACATGCAACAACATTGTTGGAAAATATAGATTTGGGGATAACAAAGATATATTTCACATTTTCACAACAAAAACTTAATAAAAACAAGAATAAATTGGAATGGGAGCCTGAGGAAAGGAGGAGAGCCACTGCCCACCGGGTTCGGGAGAAAAGCAATCGAGGAGGATTGGAGCCTATAGGAGAGTGATCGGGAGAGAGCCGAAGCTTGGAGTGTTTAGGGACCGCCGGATGGGGAGTCTAAGAAGGAGAGCGATTGCCGATCGAGGAGGAGAGCCACCGCCCATCGAGTTCGGGAGGAGAGCAAACGAGGAGGACTGGAGGAGAGCGATCGGGAGAGAGTCGGAGCCCAGAGTGTTTAGGGACCACCAGACGACTAAGAAGAAGGAGGAGGACTAGAGGAGGAGGAGGTGGAGGACGAGAGGAGGAGGACAACTTGAGAAGTGGAGTTAGGGTTTAGGATTTTATTAGGTAATAGCATATAAGTATATAACTATATATATATATATTTAATGTAAAATTATATTAATAGGATTTAGAGTTTCTATAATGAAGATATAGATATATATATTATATTTTATATTTATATAGTTAATGTAAAATTACTATAATAACCCTTATATAACGGGTAAACAGGTGATAGGTAGATAATAATCCTTACCTGTACCGTATAAGACTGTAGGTAAAGCGGGTGACAGGTAAACGGGTAACGGGTTGAAAAACTGTTAACCCTTACCCCTATAAAACGGGGCGGGTTGAGGCGAATTGCAGGTAAATACCCTCTCCATTTACAGGCCTGCAGGTGCGCCACCCAGGTGCACCACCTGGGTGAGCCACCCAGGTGAGTCACCAAGGTGCGTCACCCAGGTGAGTCACCATGGTGCGCCACCATGGTGAGTCACCATGGTGCGCCACTTGGGTGCACCATCATAGTGCGCCCCAAGTAGAAAATCTAGAGAAGCAGCTGAGTGAGCTGCTGTCAGAAATTGCCGGAGGTGGGAGCTTTGGGAGGACCTCCTTCCGACCTTCAAAAAATACATGGAAAGATTGAGCCCTAAGTCTTCTACCATTTGGGACAAATTTCATAAGGATTCGATTTGTAAATCTCAAGATATAAAATCGCAAAGCCGAGGAGGTCGGTAAAAAGCACTGTAGCAATACTTACTGAAAAATTCACCAAAAATCCTCGATAAATCCTAATAAAATTACATGGAGATTACTATCCACTAATTACATGCTGATCTACCATTTTATCATGATTTAAGCTGAATTTTTGGAGGAAAAAGGGAGGAGGACGCGTACTCAATTACTGGTTGGAACCTCTCTTCTTCTCCAGCGACGATCCTCTCTTCAGGCAAGCTCTCTTCTTCCCTTCTCCTCAAGCCCATGTGCTCTCTCACTCTCACTGGCCTGTCTGCTCCAAGCCTCCCCCTCGCCTCACCTTCTCCCTTTATAGGCCCTCGATAATTGTCGTCTTCGCTAGTGACGCCATCGACCATCGTCTAAGCAGGGCATGGTGCGATGCAGCTGGAAGATTCCATCGGCACCAGGGCATGATGGGGGATCAAGGGACGCATGGTTTGGAGATGCCACTTGGGTGCGTGAAGACACAATGTTGGCCCAATATTTGTATCTTTTCACCTATTAGTGATTTCGAGAGTGAAATCCTTTTGTAAGGTGGGTAGGATGTAACATCCTAAAATTCATTATACTTGTAATTAATTAAAATTAATGAATTTTAAATATGGACGTGTGTTACTGGCATGCAGTCCTTATTTTGTGGCCTTTTGAATGGTGTTTGGGCCTTGCTTGATATTTTAGGTTGATGCATTAACTAGCCTTATGGGTTAGTATCGTGGGCCAACCTCATGGGTCAGTACTACGACCTGGTACTAAGGTTTGGTGCAGTGGACTTTCAAGTATTAATTCATACGTCAATGAAGATGTTTCCCTTGTTGCATGTGGTGGATTTGTTATGGTCGTGCGCATGGTGGAGTTGTTGTGGCGTTGGTGGAGTGGTTGGCGCGGTGGTGGATCGATTGCACTTGTGGAGTGGTTGACCAGAGGAATTGTCGGGGCTTGCATGCATGAGGTTTTAAATTAAGAACAAAACATCCCTTGTAAGCCATGCCAACTCCGTCTTCCTCCGTAAGCCACAAGCCAACTCTTCCTCACGAAGCGAAACAACCCCCCCTCCCAACACATTTCTTCTTCTTCTACCACTTCTTCCTCTCCTCTTCCATCTCCTAAGCTTTTCAAATGTGTGTGTGAGAGAGAGTAATAGAGAGAGAGAGAGAGAGGTGGTCATTCGAGGTGCTTGGCTTCGAGACATTGTCTGCATGTCATTGTGAGCTCTGGAGTGCATGGGGTCGATCGACGGCGTTTGTAACGATCACCAGCTATGGTGCACAGTAAGCATCTTTAAGGTGCACACTCCACACCCTTGCTCCATTTAGTGTAAAATTTATATGATTGTGTTCCTTATGTGATTTTAAGCATGATGGAAGTGATTTCTTGATTTTTGGTTGAGTATGTGATTTTTAATGTAAAAAATTTAGAAACGGTTGCTATTATTCATTTAAAACTTTTTTAGTGATTTCTCGAGTTGTATTGTATGGATTTTGATAATTTTAGTACCATTGGATTGCCTGTTTGATTTCCTACATTTCAGTATGCTATCTGCCAAGTTTGGTGTCCTATAGAGGAAAATAGGAGTTTAAGGATGAATGAGTGCCTGCAGAGTTCCGTCGCCTTGAGCTTTGGGTTTCAAGGTGACCTATGGACTACCACCATGGGTCAGCCCCACGGACAAGCTATGCGGGTAGGTCCTATGGTTTTCAGAGTCCATTCCAAATGTTGAATTGATATTTTGGTGCTTTGGTTTCGATGTTTTTGGTTATCGCTATGATGTTTGGTTTTGTGAACACCTTGGTAGTATATAGATAGTTTTGAAAATAGTTTTCAAAGCTTAGGTGTTAAGTGTTTTAAAAGGATTAATTTCCGTGTTTTCTGGTGTGATGGACTAAGAGACCGACGAGTCGCGTTATTTGGACCAAAGAATGTGATGACATTCTCGATTGGTCGGGCACGTCACCTAGGTTGAGGTTAGAGACCAAGAGGTCGTAGGCAAGTGTCTGTTGGTTCCTGGAGGTATGAAACTTCTGAGTCATCGTTCACGAGACCGAGATGCCATCCAAACCTAGAAATATGAGACTCTGATTGCTCCAAGTGCTAAGACATAGGGTATCGTTCGTACCTGGTGGTATCGTGGCAGCAGACTTGAGAGGTATAAGAATCTTGACTAGCTGGGCTTGATACCTTGGTTGTTATAGGTATCGAGTTGTTGGTGGGTGCGGCAGAGCCTAGGAGTAGGGTTTGAGCATCAAGGACGTTGAGAGGACGTATTCTGTGGTGTGTTCGTCAGGTGGAGGGACGGCTCACCTTGGTGTAGGGTGAGTAGGCTTTCTAGATGTGAGGTTAACATTTCGAGGGTTCTATAGGTTGTGGCATGTGGGGACCCGCAAACTCTTCCATAGGGTGACTGTCTGTAGTAGTACAAATTTCGAAGTGGCTCTCGATGGTCTGCTTGTGGCTAGAGTTGGTTGCTTGGCACCGAGTAACATGACTCATTGTGTGGTTTTGGTTTTCCTATGCAAATTTCCATAGGTTTTGGCTAGTGAGGTTCGGTTTTGCTACATGAATGGTTTCTTGGTAGTTTGGAAAGAATGAAAATAATTTTTGGAAATTGTTTTAAAGTCCAATAAGATTTTATATTGCTGGTCCTGTCGATTTTCACATGGTTTTCTGTGGGGTGTGTACTGGTGACTTTTTGGTTAGTCACACGTGTTTTCTTGTATTTTTCAGTTGTAGGTTCAGATGGTTAGTGGTGTTGTACTAGTGCATATAATATGGGGTCATTAGCCACACATTATAGGTTCTTGGTAGTTTAAATGCCTTTAGATAGCCTTTAATTATTCTGTGAAATCAGGTATTTAATTATGTTTAATTTTAATTGGGCTATTGGATTTGGTGGTAACGACGCGGCTCGTTACATACACAGACAAGATTTTTTTTCTTTTATCCTCTAATCATCTTTTTACATAAATATCAATACTTACTGAGGCACGAAACCCAATTACTTAGTGATTATTAGATTTGAATTTTTTCTTTCTCTCTTTTTTTAAAATGCAAACGTGTTTTAGGTTTTCCTTTATTCTTCATAGCTAAAAACAAAATTAAGTAGTAGTGTAATATAAAACACATATAAGTTATAAATATTTTAAATGATGTTATTTTTCAAATTTTGTCGCTATTCTTTGAATTATATGGTTCCCAATTACTCAACCTTACCTTTAAATTTTAGACCTAAGGTTATTAATTTACTCCTAACTGATTAGACTAATGTAGATGGTTTCTATTTTTCTTTATTGTTTATTTTTTCAAATTTTTTTGAATGAAAATAAAATAAAATAAAATAAAGAATCTTTTTGGTTTTTTGTTTTTTTAATAAGAAAAATAAAAGACATAGAAAAGACTCTAAAAAAAAAATGAAAGAGACACAGAGAAGACTTTCTCCACACTTAAGCCATGCATTGTCCTCAATGTATGCAATAAATGATATGATTAATGAAATGAAATAAGTTTAGAACAATGATACTAAGAAATGTATGAAGTACTTTTACAACTAAGAAAAGAAAAGTCATGTACAGTTTATACATATTCACAATTGAGGAGCATGAAAATCCATGACCTTATTAATCTCTGAGGCACAATCTTAATCTAGCCAACGACGTGGCTTGACTTTTGTAAATTCATTTTTGACCTGTTCAAGCCATCATTAGACTTCTTTTAATCAGGCTTCATGAATTTTCTAAATGGTTGGAATTAGATTGGATAAACCTATGTAATTTAGTTGAATGTGGAATGAAGACTTGAATGTATAATTGACTAGAGTTGAATGATATGGTTTGACATATAGCTCTAATGGTCCTATAGTAGATGGTAATGATGAGGACTTAGCTGGAGACAAAACAACAATAGGTTGAAGCTTTTTTGCAATTGAATCACTTAAAAGGGAAACCTCTATAATGAATTGGTCTACCTGGCCAATTGGTTCTTTGCTGGGCTCATCTACTTTGACTTGGGTTTCTAGTGCATGCATTAGTTGGACATTATAGGATTGATCGGGGGAGTCCATGGGTTGTGTGGGAATGTTTCATTCGTCTCTCTCATTTATAACATTGGTTAGTTGGACTACCTACATTTTTAAACGAGCTATGGCTTGAGTGTTAGCCAATAACAATTGGTTGGTGGTTTGCATGAAATGAGCATTAGATTGTATAAAAAGTAGTTAGGTTGATAGAGATCTGTATATTTGCTTCCATTAGCTCTTCTAAGCCTTTTTCTAGACTTGTTAACATATTTTCATCTTCATGTTGACAATCTAGAGAGAAGTATGAATTGTATTGTGAGTTTGAATATGGATATGGTTCAAAGTAATGAAATTGGACTTGATTAAGCTAGATCTTCCATCATATGATATTTGAACCCATTAGAAATCGAGTTGACTCCATTTTAAATTGTAATTTTAGGCATATGGGTCATTTAACTCATTCCAAGGTCTTTGGACTATATAATTGAAGTGTTCAAACCTATATCCAACTTGATTCATTGTATATCCCTTCAACATGATGAATATCTATCTCTTAGGGTTCAATGTAGGTATTTTAATTTTTCAGTCATCTATAAATTATTGGGTTCAAATTTGAAAATGAAAATTCTAACCCAAATTAGTGTAATCGATTGACACAGATTAGAGATGACAAAACCCTAAAGAAGATGAGAAGATTTTAGGCGATAGAACGAGAATCCTAGTCAAAAGATAGGTGAGAAGAATATCCCTAGTCTTGCACACAAGTCAAAGAAGCCCTAGAAATAAGATTGACCTAAAAATAACTAGACAACTCCTAACTTCCAAGTTAACCTTTGAGATTCTTAAATCAAAATTCTCTAACTTAATTGGTTAGATTAGTGGAGAAAAGTGGGAGGCTCTCTATGCTTGAGCAACGGTCCTAATTAAATAACTACTTGTCTTTTAAGATGTAACCTTGTAAGTCAATTTTTTTAGATACCAAATGGGAAATGAATTTTAAATTTGTTTCACCCCTAGGCTTGCTTGTTGTATTGAGCTCAAATCCTAGGGATTAATGTCTACTTGATTTTAATTTAGGCTTGAGTCAATGCTTTATACTTGATATTGTTTTTTTTTGGGCTAAGAAAGGTTGATGAAATCCCTACTTTATTTTGTGCTTTGGGTGATGCCCATTGGTATTTGATACGAATGTACAATCAATATACTCAAACAAGGGGTTTTTCCTACTAACTATATGCTCTTAAATGCAAGAAATTGAATAGTAGAACACGTACCTTTCCTTTCAACAATCACTAAAAATAAAATTGATAAGAAATAGAAATTACTCTAAATACACACTATGTGATGTATGTCCTTAAGAATAGGTTTCTATCTTGTCATGAAAAATTTTAATTGGATTTGTGAACATGCTAGTGGGGGCAAACCGCGCTTCGGATGCGATTGGGATTACATGGAGACCGGTAAGGCCAAAACGAATCCGACAAATCCAAGGACAGTAAGATGGTTCAAAAACACCAGAAAAACGATGTAAAGATAAGACATGGAGTCGCCACGTAGTCTATTTAAAACAGGAAGACAAGGAAAACCGTATTGGCAAATCAAAACACAAAATCGAATGTGAAAATGAAAGATGACTCACGCCAAATAGATATGACGCATGGATCATTGTAAACCAGAGAAAGGGTAAGGACTCCTATTACACACGGAGAATGTGTTAGGCACCCCCGTACGCCCGACGAGTTGGTCTTTCTCAGAATTTTAGCTTGCATGCATGGTTATGTGGGCATTTGGATGCCTATTAGTGTGGTCATATGGATGGTGCAAGAGAGGTAAAGCTATGTGGCTAAGAAACATGACATGTCAAAACTAAGTGTAATCAAATGAAGTAGCATACAACAATGCTAGGGTTGTAGGTGTGGTGGGATTGATGGCTAAGTTGTGCCAGTTTTTATCCCTGGTTGGAACGCACATGAGCGACGTGCAAGCAACTCGTGCACTTAGGACGCACCTCCCAGAGATGTCCTAGCAACTTGCTGTCATGGCCATATCCCAGGCACACAGGGAATGCAATGCTGTAGTTATTGAGGTATTGGAAACATACATCGAGTGAAGACTCATGCATGGGCTAGAAACCAAAAGAAAATTATCTTCATAAAGAAAACGCAAGCGAAAGACGGGGGATGCGAGCCAATAGACGGCAAAATCGTGCTACTAGGAATAAACATGCATGGAACGACCTAAGAGGAGGAGGTGTGGTCCAGGCTTGGTCGAGTTTGACCTTGTCTATGCCCTGTCCGATACGTGTGTGAGTGGCGTGCTATCAAGGTGAGCAGGAGGTACAAGGGCCATGCCTTCCTCCTTCATTGCCTCTTCCACAGAATGCAACGCATCACTGAACCTAATGGAACGTCCAGGAGCTTGGGGAGACTACCATGACATGATGCAAACATAGAGAAATCCAAGAGATGCAATGGGTTCTCCTCCTCGTCCCCATCATCGGCGTCAATGGCAATCTGCCTTTGGTGAGCCTTCATAGGAGGTTTCCAGCTTGGGATTGACTCAGTCACTCCAGGGAGTGAAGGGAGTAGGAGAGGTGTCGTTGGACATCTAAGCCAAGTGCTCAAGGGCTGGGACGGCTTCATGTTGGCAATCGCTGTCTGTCAATGGGGAGAATGGCAGGATGCAACGAAATGGGGATGAAAACATAAGGAAACTATACAAGAGTGATGAAATAACGATGCTCTTTATTCCTAAAGTAGTTCGGGGAAGAGTGTTGTACCTGTGGATGATTGAGGAGTGTCACCGACGTCGGTGGTGATTGGTTCCTATGGGAGAGGATGACACAGCGACTGGGAGTATTCCAAAGGTTGTCGGGAATACTTAAGAGACGTGCGGGGTGTTCACTGGAGGGGGTGGAGGAGGGCTGCCTAGAGTTTTGGGTGTTGGGTTCAAGCTCTCCAGCGAGGTTTCTCTCAAGTCTCTCTCTGGATTCTCTCTCGGTTTCTCCCTTGGTTCTCCTACGAATGGCTCCTTGTGTTGGTCTCAAGTCGCTTGGGGGTTTTGGATGATCGCTTGGTGTGGTAGGTGGAGTTGGACGGCATTGACAGGGCAGGATTGCAGGCGTGGCGCCGACACCGTTGTAGAGGTTGTGCTGACATCGTAGGTTGCGGCTCGCGTGCTGAGGTGCAGACACTAATGCGGGTGTTATCCCTCTAGAATGCCTTGATGATCACATGTCGGAACTAGGTGGGTATACACATGGTTTCGAGCGATGCTGATGTAGGTGTCAGTGTTGCTAGTACTAAAGTGCTGTTGTGTTGTCAGTGAATGTTGATGAATGACCATTTCTAATGTATGAGATGCTGAAGATATGGAGTATGCCTGACTATGATGCCTGTGCTGTGTAGATGTAGGTTGGTACATGTAGATGCAAATGATATGATGCTTGATAAGTTGACAGACTCATCGCCGGATAGTTTCGGTTATCAACCTGAGGAGAAGAGGGGCATGGCAAGACTGACGGGCTTGCTGACCGAAAAATGACTGGCGACGAAGGTCATCCAGGTAGTCTGAGGTACCAACCCAAAAGAGGGGCCACTTAGTTCCTACGATCTAGGAGGGAGATATGACAAGATATCGGACTTGTCGGGCCAACAAAAGAATAAAGGAATAAGATAGAATCTAGTCGTTGTCGGTGTATGGACAGATCTGCTAGGAGCCGACAAAATAGAACCTAGTTGCTGTCGGTGTACGGACAGATCGGCTAAGAGCCGACAAAATAAAACCTAGTTACTGTCGGTGTACGGACAGATCGGCTAATAGAAAGGGGAGAGCTGACAAGTTATCAGACTTGTCGGACCGACAAAGAAAGTGGAGAGTTGACAAGATAACAGACTTGTTGGGCCGACAAAGAAAGGAGAGAGCTGACAAGATATCAGACTTGTCGGGCTGACAAAGAAAGGGGAGAAGTGACAAGTTATTGGACTTGTCGAGCCGACAAAGAAAGGGGAGAGTTGACAAGTTATCTGACTTGTCGGGTCGACAAAGAAAGGGGAGAGCTGACAAGATATCGGACTTGTCAGGCTGATAAAGAAAGGGAAGAGCTAACAAGATATCGAACTTGTCGGGCCGATAAAGAAAGGAGAGAGCTGACAAGATATCAGACTTATCGAGTCGATAAAGAAAGGGAAGAGTTGACAAGATATCAGACTTGTCGGACCGACAAAGAAATGGGAGAACTGACAAGATATCAGACTTGTCGGATCGACAAAGAAAGGGGAGAGATGACTGATGAGAGTGATTGCCGTTGTCGGTCTAACGTTGTCTCTTCCTGGGTGTTCCCTGAGCTTTCGGCAAGGTAGGGGCAAATCTTGTAATCTTGCCTGATCGTACTGAGTTCTGTCCATAACTGACTTTGCTCCAAAGGATGTCTTTGCAAACTATTACAAGGTGTGTGAGAGCCTTTAGCAGATGGATGGGGCTCAAGATTCCTCTACGCTATGATAGGGGTAAAATTGTAATTTTCCAGCTAAGGCGGAATCCGCATGGACCTGGAGTGATCTTGGGTTGGATCGAGGGTGGAGGGATTCTTGGTGGTCCCTAATTGGCATTCAAAGTGCCATCGATCTTGGGGTCGACTAATAGGGGCACTATAGTAACTTTGCCTTGAACTATTGGGTTCTGAAAGTTTTTTGAGCATAAGCTGACTTCTGGTGTAAGAAGAATTCTTGATCTCTCACGGGAGGTCAAGCTCGACAGACAGTCCGCCTCAGGGGTAGTCGAGAGTCTTCTTGCAATTTAGAAAATAGTGGAGGCTTTTCTGTAATTTTTCCCAAACTATGCTCTGAGCTCAAACCATTGTTTCGTGAGTGGTGCTTATGTCCTAGCCAAACTCTTGGGGCTTTTCCTCCTACTCCTGACTACGAAGCTGGTTTGTTCAACAACTTTAGGGGTTTTTTTTGCAAAATTCCCAGTTTTAGGGCACTCGAGGATTTTCTGAGGGAAAGGAACCCCCATGAGTCGGCTGGCGTTGGCCTGAATAACTTGGTCCTATTTTTGGGGATAAGACTTGACAAGAGGATACTTTTTGGTGCCCAAGTGAACTCAGGGACCTATCTGTAATTTATGGGAACTATTGTAAAATTCTACAAAACTGATCAACGGGGTCTGTTCGGGTGGTGATTCTTGTCCCAAAAACTTCGCTCAAGGTTTACTGGGTAAATTACAGTTTGGTCCAAAAACATTGCTCGAGATTTATGACCTTCTCTAATTTTCTAAGGGACAATTCCGCCCTTTATTGGGTAAATTACAGTTTGGTCCAAAATCTCTGCAAAAATTGCTAGGGCTTGTTATAAAATTTTCAAACATGTGGGGTCCACTGACAGTTATTCCTGTCTTGAATAGATGCATGGCGGTTGATCTCTCTCTCCATGTTTTTGTGTATCCCTCTTCATATAAGGTTGAATCAATAGGATACATCCCTACCATTTAAAACCCAAAACGAGCCAACCCTTTCTCTTCCACTCGTGACTCCCCACCTCCCTCATCTTCTTCTTCCGTGCACGATGGCTAGTGTTGGATCGAAAGGCTTCTCTAGAGGGGGGGGGGGGAGGAAGAGAGAATTTTAATTTTTAATATAAAATTTCCTGATTTTAATTAAAAGTTAATCTAAATGAAGTGTAATGA